>JAQZBX010005443.1:0-56388 GCA_029593785.1 Cabassous unicinctus
TTATGTCTAAGTATCTGATTATCTTGATGAGCATTTAGTTTGCTAAATGCTGCTGAGAGCAATATACCAGAAATTGGTTGGCTTTTATAATGAGAATTTATTAGGATAGAAGCTTACAGTTCTGAGGCTTTGAAAATGCCCAAATCAAGGCATCTTCATAGATGCTGTCTCACTGAAGGTTGACTGCTGGCAGTCCTGGACACTTTCCACAGAGCAAGGCACATGGAAGCACCTTTTTCTCTTCTGGGCCTCATTCCTTTAGGTTTTGCTGCTCTTTCTGTAGTTTTTTCTCTCCCAGGCTCCTCTCTGAGCTGCTGGGTTCCTTCTTTGCATCTCTGCAACTTTTTCTCTGTGTATCTGCTGCTTTCAATCCTCTATTTATATTGGACTTCAGCAAGAAGGCCAAGACACACCTTGGGCCATGACTCACTTAAACAATCCAAAAGAATACCCCAAATTGAAACCTATCCAACTAACGTGCCCAAACCCACATGAATGGATTTGCTCCAAGAATACATGTCCTTTTCTGGGATCTACAAAATTTCAAACTGCCACAATGATTTTACAGTGAAAATCAGTTTCTCTCTCTTGCCTAGGCATTTATTGTTGATTGGCTTTGCATTAAAAGTCTTCTTTGAAACTTGTTTTGACTTATACTAGACTTTTAGAATTGCATATTTTAACCAATCAGATTTTCCCAGCTCTTCTTCATCTGATTCTAGGACTTTTATGTGGTATTAACTTTTAAGATTGGACTATTTGCCTGTTTCACCCCAAGGAGAAAGATCATTTTCTCATTTCCTTCTCTGGGAATGCTGACCTATTCTGTTTTATTTTGTTTTGTCACTATTTTGTAAAAACACTCTTTTCATTGCCTCTAGTTGTTTTGCCTGGAGGGAAAATTATTGAAGTAGGGTCACCACAGAAATGATTTCTCCAAGTCAGCTTTTCCAGTAAAATCAGGACCAAGACTCACAAAGAGAGCTAGTAAAGCACCAAAGAGCCCTGGTGAGAGGAACAGATAAGATACCAGAAGGCTTTTTCACAATTCCAGGAAGCTTGCATTTTTAGCTTGCCCCAAAGTTGGTGTCCTTTAGCAAACTGCTCTCTGCAACCCTAAGGAGGCATTGTGTTTTAAATCTTCACCATCTCCCCCATGTCAGCTGTGGCATGAACCAATGGCAGTGGCCATCCCTTTCTGGTGCAACTAAAAGCAGTTGAAAACTGGAAGCCAGTGAACCAAACTCACCAATCAAAAGATGTGGTCAATGCTAGGCTGTGCCTCCTCCCCTCCATTCTTGGAGTAGAAGACTTCCATGTCCCTCTCCTTCCACACAGGCATCCAGGGACAGGATCCTAAGGCAACCCACAACATGAATGGGTGATAGGTGTCAGCAGTCACTGCAGAGTGTTGAGCTACTCACAGTTCTTTAACACAGCTTCTCAGCCTCTTCCATCAACTCTTTCCTGGATTCTGTACAGTTCTCCCCTGCTCTCTCAAGCTCCAGAGCAGTTGCTTCAGACAGTTCCTGCATTTCCACTAGTTGTTTTGGAGAAGGAGTGTCCTGTATCTCTCTACTCTGCCACCTTCCAGAAAGTTCCTTGGCTAATATAAACAATTTTCATATAGAGGGAACAAGATATCCTATTTCACATTTTCTTGACTAAACAAGGAAAAAAGCTTTATATAGTTTCATCCATGGAAAATAAGCAATCCTGTATGACCTAAACTTAGGATAAGATTAGATCCATAAACAACTTTGAATGTCTATTTGTTTTGTCCTACCTTTTGAAGATGTCAAATTAGCATTAGCACATTGCCATTTTACAAAAGAGTGAGTTTGCCTGAGCAAACAGAAAGCATTTCTATTTTAATATAACAATCCATGTATGTTATTTCTAATTTATTATGTTGTTTCAACTTTATATATGACCTGAATATTTGTCAAATCATATTATGTAAGTATTATCTGTAGTGGGTAAGGGGAAAATGTGGGCGTTACAATGGCAGTGGATATTTGTAATTGAATCAATATCTAATTTTAGTGATTTTCTTTGTCGGGTCTGTAAAAGTATCATTATCAGAGTCTCTTTTAATTTCTGCATCATTAAATATGGAAGTCCCAAAACCATTGCCTGAATCTTACCCAATTGATTGGTAATATAATCAGCCTGGAATATATCCAATTTTGTTCCTGTTCTACTTTAGTTTTCTATACATAAGAGTTTTTAGTCACCATGTTAAAAGTAGTGCAAAGCTAGGCTAAAGCTTCATGAAAAACCTACCAATACCTATATCATTTAGCCTGGAAGCCTTAAAAGTGCTGATCAATATTTAACAGGATGCAAAATCTTTTTGCAAATCCATTTACCTCTTTTTTTGCCCGTTGGTCAACTTTTTGCTGGATAGAACATTTTTAAGTCCCTTTTTATCATCTAGATATTGGCAAACCTAGCAATCACTGAATTTATAGTGCTAGAAACCTTTGAAAGACCAGAGTTAAGGGATGATCTAAGCTTAGTGGAGTAGCAATGACTAATAAAAATGTTATCTTAAAGAAGAGTTTTATCTTGGTGACTAGAGAAAGGATGGAAAATAGACTTTTGAAGAAGGTAACAAAAGAATAATATCAAAAGTATACAAAGAGATAAAAGCTTAAATACTTCAACTAAACAAGGGAATTTTGGTGTCATAAAATAGATTATATTGGTGCATCTTCATCTTGTCTGGCTTAGTCATAAGTTCACCTTTTGAGCAACTACCCTAATAAGCCCTTCCCTGGGCATAACCAGAACTAATAACACCTGCACCTCCATAGGTATGGATGATAACAGCTTACTTTATCTCCTATGATAAACCCTGCCACTTCTCAATTGCTCACTTGTCACTGCTCTTTCCTGCTGCATAATTTATTTGCAAGACATCTATCTCCACATGGCTTGGATTATAAGAAGCTGCCATCAGCTTCTCCAAATGACCCTAGTTGCATCTGCTTTTTACACCATTTGTTTTGAAACTGACAATCCCCAGGGTCCATGGAAAAGCCCTATCCCTCCCTTCTGGGTCATAATAAAGACAAGAACCTGAAACAAACATGTGCTCCTGCCTTCCACTCCATGAACCCTCACAGGAGCCTTGGTTAAGTAAGTAAGTGAGCTCCACAGCCCTCATTCTCCTTTCTCCCCCATTAGGCCTTTTGAGCTAATAAACTTCTCATTTCATTCAATCTTGATGGGTATCTGTGTTTGTACCTCATCACCCAAAGAACTTCCCCATAACCTCCAAAACACTTGGTTGAATGGTCTCTTGCTCCATGATCTTGGTGGTACTTGTCCACATCAGAAGGTGTCAACTGCTTTTGGGTTATTTTGGTTAATTTTAATTTTGGGTCATATTCCAATTCACATAATAACCTTGGAAGTGGCACAAGATTTAGCTGGGAGTTATGTGCCCCAGGCACAATTCCTTCTAATGTGACAACTATATGTAAAGTTATTAACAAATGATAAGGTTATTTCAAGCTAGGCTAGAGACTGATACTTTGCTGTTTTCTTTTTCAGAATATGAAGTCATCAGATTGCAGATGGTGGAATGTCAGTTTTAGGTGGTAGAATGTCAGTAAAAGTTTCTGCAATTAGTTGAAATTATCCCTGAGAATATTCCATTAATTTCCTACAGTACTGAAAAAAATCTCAATTCACTATCATTGGATCCTGTTGATTTTGCTATGGCTGATGAAAGCAATATACCAAAAATGGGTTGGCTTTTCCAATGGGGGGTTATTGACCTCAAGGCATCATCTGCCAGTATTCTTTTCTCAAAGACCAGTTGCAGGTGATCCTAGAGTCCTCTGACACACGGGAAGGCACATCGTGACATCTGCCAGTCTCTGCCTTCTCCTTTGCACTCTGTTGCTTTCCGTTTCTTTTTTCCTTGTCTGTGGCTTTCTCTTTCCACTTCTGTGGATTTCTTTCTGGGCACCTGTATCTACTTCTTGCCATATAAGTCCCACTTATTTAGGACTTCAGTACAAGGAGTATATCCCACCCGGGGTCATGCCTGACTGAAGTAATCTAACCAAAGTGTCCCACTTACAATAGATTCACATCCACACGAATGCATTAGTCCTAAAGACATGATTCTCTGGGGTTCACTCAGGACCAAACTATCACAATCCTCTCTAGTGAACTTACCCACATACATGGGCTTCTCTATAATTGTGTCAGGTGTTATCAATGGTGTTTTCTCAGGGCTATAAGGAACAAAGGGAAAGTTTTTGGGAAGACAGCACCAGTGAATGAATAAACTTTAATTTTAATACCTCATAGATTTATTCCACCTTACCACAGATGGAGGATGATATGGGCAGTGGGGGATTTTGCTTGATGGGAGCCACTTGACACACTTTTTTATAACCTTTCCAGTGAAGTGAGTTCCCAGGTTGTTTGAGAGTTCAAAGGGTGCACCTGCATTGGAAAACAGTTTTGTAATAGTTTCCCCCCTACAGTCGCAATATTCTTATTTTGACAAGGGAATGCCTCAACCCATTCTGAAAACACAAAAAACATGAGCATAATAATTATAAGACACTGAAAGTGTAGGTTGGTAAAGTCCATCAGCTGATGTTCAAGTAGTCCACTTGTGGAGGTGCAGTTCATGGTGATACATACATCAATTATTTTGCCTGGAAAATGAGCCTGGCATGTATAAATTTGATTATAGGTATTTTCAATTACCTTATCAAACACTGCCCACCAATATATTTTCATGTCCTCTTTCATTGTTTTCATAATGTATTAGTCAGGGATCTCTAGGGAAACAGAATCAATGGGAGATATCTGTAAATTGTATGAGATTTTATAAAACTCTCTTATGTAACCATGGGGATTCACAAGTCCAAATTCTGCAGGCAGGCTGCAAGCCAGGGGCTATGATAAAGATTCTGGATGAATTCCCAGGAGACACTGGCTGTCTGAAGTACAGAACAGAATTCTCTCCCAGAATGATGAAATCACTTTCCCCTGGAAGGCATACAACTGATTGGATAAAATGTCACCCACTGTTGATGGCAATCTCCTTGGTTGATGGTAGATGAAACCAACCATCTATACAATGACCTTGTTGACGACTAAAGTCCAAAATGTCCCTGTATTACAATTAGCCCAGTGCTTGCTTGACCAAAATACTGTGCACAATTACTTGGCCAAGTTGAAACAAGCCTACTCATTGTAGTCCAACCCTTGGCAACATGACAGCCATAAACATCACCTTAAACCATACTTATTCCCTTAATAAAAACAGTATGAGGTATATATTTAATATGGTCTATGGTATTAAACTGTCTTGTGTACAATGATAAACACATTAATTCCCTCCAGAATAGGGTTCAAGTACTTGGGTAATATTTACTTTTAAATTGGCTTTCTTAAATATTATGACATGAAACTAATATGACATATGTCATATGATAAGGAAAAATTATAGGGAAGAAATCAAAGATATTTGTTTCATGTACACATACAATCATACTCATAACAAAACAAGGGAAAAAATTCATGTTTTTTGCCCACTTAGAAGGTCTATCCTCATAACTCTTTCCCAAAACTCTTTGCCACCAATTTTCCAATCATGTTCCTTCCAAATCCTTGACCATCCAGCCAAACCATTGATAACAGCCAATGAATTAGTGGACAAATGCACCTTTGGCCATTTCTTCTACCAAGCAAAATGAATGACTAGGTGCACTGCTCAATGTTCTGCCCACTGGTAGGATTTGCCATCACCACTGTCCTTCAGGGACATCCCAGACAGAGGCTGGAGTGATGCAGCTTTTCACCTTTGGATGGTACCTGCATATCATGCAGAGCCATCCATAAAGCATGCCCAAGTTTTCTCTTCCTCAGTCAACTGATTCTAAGGAATTCCACAAGAAGCCAAAGCTGTGGGCTGGAAAAGAGAAAGTAACATGGGAGGAGTAGTGACCGTGGGAATTTGGGCTACTTCCTTACTTTACTTATGACTTCAGGACTCATTTGAGGTTTATCTCATATATACCACTTCCACTTTATGATGGAGTGCTGCTGTACATGCCCAACTTTATGGTTTTGTGGGTCAGACAATACCCAGCTCATAATAAGCAACTCGGTCTCATGGTAACTTGGTGGGCATGGTTAAGCATTCAGGCTTTACTAAGGCCCAGTAGCAGGCCAAGAGCTGCTTCTCAAAAGGAAAGTAGTCAACTGCAGAGGATGGCAGGACTTTGCTCCAAAACCCTAAGGGTCTGGGTTGTGATTTTCCTATAGGGTTCTGCCAAAGAGTCCAGACAGCATCTCTATTTGCCCCTGACCCTTCCAGTACCATTGAATCTGATGGATCATATGACCCAAGTGTTAGTGCAGCTTACACAGCATCTTGGACCTGTTGCAGAACCTCCTTTTGTCCTGTTCCCCAATCAAAATAGTGGCTTTTCTTATAACTCAGTAAGTGGGCCAGAGTAGCACATTCAAGTGAGAAATGTGTTGTGTCCAGAATCCAGAGACCAACTAAGCATTGTGCCTCTTTTTTGATAAGCCAGATACAACAGCTTATCTTTCACTTTAAAAGGGACATCTCAACATGCACCACACCACTGGACACCTGGAAATTTCACCGAATTGGAAGACTCCACTGTATTTTTGTTGGATTATCTCCCATCCTCTGTCATGCAAATGCCTTACCTATAAGTCTAGAGTCATTACTGCTTATTGCTCACTAGGTCCTATCAACATGATATCATCAATATAATGGACCAGTGCAATATCTTGTGGGAGGGAGAGATGATAAAGGTCCCTGCAGGCAACATTATGATATAGAGCTGGAGAGTTTATATACCCCTGAGCCAGGAGAGTGAAGGCATAATATTTGCTTAGCCAGCTGAATGCAAACTGTTTCTGGTGGTCTTTACTAATGGCAATTGAGAAAAAAGCATTTGCCAGATCAATAGCTGCATACCAGGTACTAGGGAATATGTTGATGTGCTCAAGCAATGATACCACATCTGGGACAACTGCTGTGATTGTAGTCACCACTTGGTTAAGTTTACAATATTCTACTCTCATCCTCCAAGATTCATCTGTTTTAATCATAGGCCAAATAGGAGAGTTAAATGGGGATGTGTTGAGAATCAGCACCCTTGCAACCTTCAAAACTTTGATGGTAGCACTAATCTCTGAAATTCCTCCAGGAATTTAGCATAGCTTTAATTTACTATTTTGCTAAGTAGGGACAGTTTCAATGACTTCCACTTGGCCTTTCCTACCATAATAGCATTCACTGCACAAGTCAGGGATCCAATGTGGGGTTTCTACCAGATGCTGAATATGTCTATTCCAATTATCCATTCTGTACATTGGGAAATAAACACAGAGTGGGTCTGGGGCCCCACTGGACACACTGTGAGATGGACCTGAGCTAAAACTCCATCAATCACCTGATCTCTATAAAGATCTACTCTGACTGGTGGACATCAGCGATGTTTTGGGTCTCCTAGAATATCACTTCTGAGCCAATGTCTAATAATCCCCCAAATGTCTGATCATTTCCTTTTCCCTAATAAACAGTTACTCTAGTAAAAGGCCATAGGTCTCCTTGGGGAAAAATAGGAGGAAGATTAACAGCATAAATTTTTGGCAGTGTAACAAGATCCTTCAACAGGGGGATTTGGCCTTCCCTCATTCAAGGGGCTCTGGGTCTGTAAACTGTCTCAAGTCCGGCAATTGATTAAAAGACCATGATTCTCTGTGTCTGTAATTCAAATTTGAGTTTTATTATCTTGACCTAGAAATCATCTGCTTATACAGATAAAGTAGGGATTTAGTAGACTGTCTGTGTATTTCACTTTTAGGTACCCACCCATTGAAGATGGGGAAGCATTGGATTCCTCTTGGTTCTTGGCTATGTTGCATAAATGAATTTAAGAACATGCCAGTTTAGTTATGACACTAAAAAGAATTTATTGGGAAATGGGCAAAAGAACAGAGCTTGCTGAGAAATGGGAGAGAAAGTTGAAAATACACACCAAGATTTGGTGTGAGCTCTTTTAGGCAGAGAGAGCACACCTTGCCTCATGTGGATATCTTTTAAACTTTTAATTATTTCTCCCCATTGCTAATAATAAGGGGATGGGCCCCAGCTGTTATTGGTTACCCCACCAATGGTTGGGGACAATGTTGAGGCCTGTTTGGAATATCCAGGATGAAGGGGAGGTCCCAGAAAGAGAAACTGGGACCTCAAGGTAAAATTCAAGTTCTCAGTGATGTCTTGAAGCCATTTTACCCCTTCAGCCATGTTGTCTGTCAGCCATGTTGTGGCTTATCTCCTCATTTCCCTGGCTAACCTCCCTCACCATGATCTATTAGCCCAACACCATGACTCCATGCACATCAGACTCTTTTGATTGCTGCTTTGAGTCTGCCTCACATTGCTGTAACTATGACCACCTTGTCCTTGGTGGTTAGCTGCTGATACTTATTTTTAACAGCTTAAGATTTGATCATCTCCATAATGTTTAAGGATTGTGGTTCCATTACAGCAGTTCCTACAGTACTATATGGACTACAGAGAAGAACAACGAAGAGCTTTCAAGTAATATGGAGTTAGTCTTACAATTTTATTCCTCAAAGTGTTTGTTAAAGGTGTGTCCTCTAGACATTCCTGGGGTAGGTGGGAAAGTCTTAAATGGTAAGTCCATTCTAGCCTTCCAATCTCCCTAAGGCTTTGAATTCCCTCCTCTACTATATACCAGGGTAACTTGGGCATCTCAATCTCAGTCATTCTAGGCCATCTTTTGGTCCATGTTTCAGTAGATCACTCAAAAAAACTGTTAGAGCCCTTTGTAACATTTCAAGCTACAGTGTTGAATCCAGAATTACTGCTTAGTGAAACTGTACCAATAAATTCAACCTAACTTTATATTCCTTCCACCATTATCCCATACCCTGAATATCCATTCCCACACATATTTCCCTGATTTCTGTCTATATAGGTTGGAAAGCTCATGCAGTTCTTTAAAGTATATCATACTTCCTTTTGGGTCACATTTTGTACATCTCCTTTGGGGATTGTTGTGATTTTAGTCTAGTAATAATTCTGGAAGTGAAGAGTGGTGGGGGGTGCACAAGGACAAAGATTAGAAATGCCTTGCAAGCTACTGACCTCAGGGATTTCCTTTGCATTTCTCCTGGTGAGAAAGGATTAATCTATTCATGGTGTGGTTAGAAGGCAGATTCCTCAGGGCAGGATGGAAGTTGGGAAATGTATGCTGAAGTTTGGTTGTTACCTGTCTCAGAGCTTGGAAGAGGTCCAGACACCCTGTGTATGGCCAGAGGTTGGGCAGTGCAGGTTTTAGTTTGGCTGGTACCCATCTCAGTGTTGGAAGGTGGTCTGGACTTCCTGGGGCAGGCTGGATGCTGGGTGATACAAGCTTGACATTGCATGGTCTCACCAGGCAGGATATCACAGGTTTATCTTGCAAAGTCTCAGCAGAATTTAGAGTTCCAATGTCCCAACCAATATTATCATCAACCCATATATCTCCATCTCAATCATCAGGGTTCCACTCCTTTCCAATCAATGCCTTCACTTTAACAGTAGACACCCAATAGGATTGAGTTTTACTTTCATTTGTAACTCTGCTACTGATACAATGAGATTTTGAGGCTGGTTTTTAGAGATCTGAAGTCTGTGGTTGCATGAAACAATATTTTCTTTCAGAGACCACACAGAAACTTTCATATCATTTATGTGACATTTAAATTGGAAATTTGAATACTTTAGCTCACCCCCTTTCTTTTGTAACTGTATCCAGAGTATCTAGCAGGAGCCAGCCAATGTCATTGTACCTTTTGAATCCACAAAACTCTGTTAAGGTGATGAAAACACTCTCACCCAGATCCTTGCCTCTTATAATTATGGTAGTAGAGGAATCCACTGGTGATATCTTGGTACCTCATGTGCAAATGTATATCATGGACTCTCAGTGGCTTCTTGGTTATTGGAAAGAAAACCATTAGTCCAATTAGAGAGCCAATTGCAAAAGACCCAGAACCACTTCAGAAACCCCATGTTTAAGATTCTGTGTCTCAAGAACCACTCCTGATATGGAGCTATATTAGTCAGCATTCTCTAGGGAAGCAGAATTGACAGGAGAGATCTGTAAATAGTATGAGATTTTGTAAAATTCTCTCATGCAACCATGGTGATGCACACATCCAAATTCTGCCAGGCAGTCTGCAAACCATTCTGATGAAGGCCCTCAATAAATTCCCAGGAGACGCTGGCTGTCTGAAGTAGAGATAAAAATTCTCTCTCATAATGATGAAATCACTTCCCCATTTAAGGTCTTCAACTGATTGAATGAGACATCACTCACTACTGACTGTGTTCTCCTTAGTTTATTGTAGATGTAACCAGCCATCAATGCAATGACAACACTGGTGACTAAACTCCATAAATGTCCTGGTATTACAATGAACTCAGTGCTTGCTTGACCAGACAACTGAGCACAATCATGGCTGAGTTGACACATTAACCTAACCATCACACATAATGAATAATTTCATGAAGTACTCACATGTAGTTCCTTTTAGGGACTCTGTGGCAACCAGGGCACTGTCTACCGCTTCCTAGGTTTCATTGCCAGAATTTAATTTCTAACCCTCCTGACACTGTTTCTCTATTTAAAGTTCAGAAGCATTTTGCTGTCAGCTAATTCATTTGAATGTGTCTTATGAGGGATGTTATTCAAGGAAAGAATCTTTTTAACTCCACAATTTGTTGAACTGGTAGTTTGGCATTTTTCCTATATTCTCACTCAGTTTTGTGAGTGTGAGCCTTCATTTGTATCACAGCAATTTCTCTTTGTTTTACCCTTTTTTAGGTGATAATTCATCTATTGGTTCAGAAACTTATTTATCATTTTTATTTGGTCCTTATGACTTTAGGAATCCCCATTTATTTTCATAAAATTCCAAAATCATGTACTCCAAATGCATATACAGTCATTTTCCTTTATCTAAATGACTACCTGTAATTAAGGAGTTTAACTCAGCTTGCTAGGGCATGGTGAGGCCAAGGGCCTGCTGACCACTAATTGCTTCTACTGTATTAGGTAGTTCATAGTCTACCTCATATTTATATATTTTGTTTTAAGGTAAGCCATGTCTACAAATAAGATTGAAGCTACGTTAATCAAGGTTTTTTATTTTGTAAGTCTGGTCCTGGGTATGACAACTGTAAAATAACTCCAATATCTAGATGCCCACCTTCTTTAGACAGGGGCAATAAAGTGCTGGATTTAAAGTATTACAATGGAGGATTTGGATATTTTAAGGAGAGAGAAAAATGATTTCATAAAAGATCAGTCTGTGAGCTGACATATTCTGTGTTTTCCTTGAGTTTAGAAACTGGCAGAGGGTGTACTCCATTAACCACAAAGTATGCACCCTGATCATATCAGTTGACCCCTCAACTTATATTGCAGCAGAAGCTACTGCCTTTATACAGCTGGGAGTGTTCTAGCCACTGCATCCAATTGCAGGATGGAATATGCTTTTGGTCTCTGTTGACACCCTTGTCTCCACTGAGGACTCTTATACATTTAGTTATATTTTCATAAACATACAATGATAAGTTTAATTGTAATTTGGTATGAGCTTAAAGTAGGATGTGGTGAAGACTGTATAAAGTCCATTTAAAGATATTTAAAGGGCCCTGATAACAAAGTATTTGACCTCATCTTGAACTTTCAGTTTCACAAGGATTTTGAAATTGACAGATGGAACAAGGTTTTATACCAAATTTAATTCTCAATTAACATTCCCTTTTTTCCTAAAGTCAAACTCTCATCTCAATTGCTGATTGCAATTTCTTTATGGGAAGTACCAGTATAATCAATGTAACTGAAAAAGAAATTTGATTGTTTTTGTGGCATGTAGCATATTATAAAGAATAAATAAAATTATAACCAATAACTATCTGTTATATAATATCTTGCTGATCAGTAACAGAACATTTCATGGGCAGTAAAATCATTAACAGCTCTCTAGGAACTTCATGTAATTTCTGAAACATTTATATTAATAGCTCTTTTACCTACTCAAATTTAACCAACAGAACATTAGAAGATTCCTTTGAATTTGACAGCACACCATATGCATGCCCCAACATACCAAATAAACCTAAGTACTTTATTATTTATCTTTTTATACAGGGAAAGAAGAAATCTTTGTGATTTTCTAGGACACCTGCAGAAGTCTGTGATCAAGGAGACATACTGCAGCAATACAAAATGTCAAAATTGTCAGGTGGTTTGTCATGTCAAAATGGTCAAGAGTCACTATGAACAATACTTGGCTCCTTGTTTAGCCAAAGTGACAATAAAATATTAAAATAGCATTATGGAAGTAGTATGATTATTTCCAAACATAGATATTTTAAAAGATGACTTGATTCTCTTAAACAACTGTAAACATAATAAGGACCACAAGAGTGTCAGTGAATTACTGTGATAAGATACAGAATAAATGTCTTCTAGGCCAGTTACTCAGAAGATAAATAAAACTTCTTACAACCACTTAATAGGAGCAGAAAATAATCCCAGAAAATATTGTGATTTTATTGGAAAGAATACCAAATTTCAAATTTGCAAGAATATAATGTTTTAAAAAACCTTAGAGAAAATCCCCTGATATCTTTTTCAGCTTTGACTATGGGAAATAAAATTATTTTTCTGCATACCATTTAAAACTTTCTTATTCATTCAGGTTTTATTCTACATTTTTGTATTTTTAATTTTGCAATAATCAATGATTTTGCTTTAAGGCATTATTTTTCCTTTTTTCCCCTCAACAAAACCATATCCTGCATACTATGCAATCTCAATTGAACATAAGCCCAAGAATTTAAGGTACCAAAAGATCTTGGACTCTATCTTTAAGCTGAAAATTTATACAAAACTCAAATACTGTTGAAACCAATTTTGTCAGAAACTAGTCAATTTCATTAAATTAAAACAATTATTTTCTATAGTAAGCATCTAGCATCATACTATAAGGAATCTTTTTAAAATGCCCTTTTAGAATCATAATAGATTTTTGAACTTCTGAATACCAATCAAAGAATGCAGTGCACTACTTTGGTGGAGACCAGCAACTTCTGTTTCAAGTGTACACCTCAAATGATCATCCTTGGTTAATTCAAATATTCTCCATGTAGCCACTCTTACTTACACATTTATTCAGAAACAAATGAACTGGGTCATAGTGAGAAAACAGGCATTAGAGCATTTTTCAGGAGAGAAGATAAGAGATTTTGACAATGATGTCCCCATGTTCAACCAAAGGTTTCAAAAATGAAAATTATATGTGGGTCCTCAAAACTACAAAACAGCTGTCTTAAAGCATGTCAGTCTCTGTACTATGCCCTTCCACTCCAACAGACATAAACAGGAACTCAAAAATTAGGCAGTGAGAACAAACAAAAAACAAATACAACAATAAACCTTGCAGAGCTTTTCTGGGAAAGTCATGGACACACTCAGCAAATATCTCCCAGCTATTGCCTATTACCCTTCTTTCCCCTCTTGATTGCATGTATGCAGATAGTTTGCTATGTTTTTGTTTTGTAGACCAAGGGGGGACATTAAGTTTCAAATATGAAAAAAATCTGCCCATAAGCTACCCATAAATGTAATGGCCTGGCTGTACTTTGAAACCCTAACTGTGAACAAACCACTCCAGCTATGTGTCAGAATGGAAAGTCTGCACAAAAGTTACTTGATGCATGCTTCTTTTGCACAGTATCAGGGCCCCTTCCCCATGGGGTAAATAAAACCCAACACTTGAGTTGCCCAAGGTCCCTCATTTCTGACACTTATTTCTGACATGAAGCCAGGTGTATGGAGTCACCATCTACCAAACATCAACCAAGCAGTTGGCCTCCCCAGGCCACAATTGGATCTCTTCCTTGGCTTATTGGACCCTTTGGGCTGTATACTAAAATGGTCATTTGCTGAGAATATGTTTTGTCACTGAGCCTGTGTTCTCATGACACATCATGTAGCAACTCATCTCACAAACTGAGATCTTTATATGGGAGAGATTTACCCCAAGTTCTCTCCTGGAGGAGAGAGAGTAGTGGACAAATGGGTCCTGTGTGTATCACAACTGGTGACACAACTGCAGAAATCATCCTTGGTCTGTTCAGGAACCTACAACTGATGGCAAATTTGTCAAAAGAAAGAAATAACTGATATTATCAAAGCTACATTTTTAATTCAAGAGAAACACCCCCAGCAGGGAATTTCAAACCGGGAAAGTCAGAAGTGAAAGCCTCAAAATGGTGAGTGCGTAACAGTGGCTTATAAAGGCATTTAGGACATTTCAAAATGGAAAGTTACAATGATTAGATGAATTACCTGAATAGCTTATTTTCAATACACAGGAGGGTTTTAAAAGGTATGGATATATCTATACATTGGTTATTACAGTACACTTTTCCATGTTTACCAGGCTATATTTACCAGACAGAGACCATCATTTAATTCAATTTTCAAATTGCAGCCTATCAGAAATGTTCGACTTTCTGGTCTCCACTCATCCTTGGCTAATTTTTAGCTTCCAAAAAGACCCTCTAATTTTTTTGTAAAGGATTTCTGTTCTTTGACAACTCCCAATTCTGGTAGATGTTTTATTTTATGTAACATAACAAAACAGTAAAAATAATAATAAAATTCTAAAATCATAAATATTGTAAATAATGTAAATAAACTATTTATAAGGGTTTATATAATTAGAAAGATACAGACAGATGGGTAAATAGATATTTTTACAATTAACAAATGCATGTGACTTTGATATCAATAAATAAAGATATTGATTCAAATAAATATCCTATTATTTTGTGTTTATTTCCTTGGTGCATAGTTTCTCTGTGTTTATAATATTATGTAGTTTATCAAATAATTAGGGCATGTGAAATCTGGAAAAAGAGTGTAATAAGAAATACACATTTATATAATAACAAATCTAGTGATTTGGACTATTTAATATTTACATATAATTTTTAAAAATAGCATTATTTTCTCATTTTTTCTTATATCCTATCTGATATATTAATTATCTTAATACATTATCCAGTATTATAGAACATTCTCAAATGACAATTTTAGCAGATACTTATGGTTTTTTTTTTTGAAGAAATGTTCTTTAAATCTTTCATTAATTGCAATATTACATGCTGTCTTCCTTTTGATCTTAATGTGTTTTCACCATTTAAAACATTATTTAACATGAAATTAGAAATAATTTTCCCTTTAGATAATAAAAAGAATTTATATTTGTTACTTGTTTTTTGAAAAAATGTGCCTTAATCTATGTGTTCTGTTATATAGGATTATTGCTTTAGATACTTTAAAGGAGTGCATTATGAAATTTTCTCCCATTCACTCAAAAGTTCACTGAGAAATGTATTATCAAATTTTGATACTTCGCTTCATGAAGAAAAAAGAATCTTATACTCAAATTTTGTTCATTGTATAGCAAACATCTATATATCCTTCATTTTTGGTAATATAATACAATGAACATTTTGCTATATTTTTTAGTCAATTTATCTTTTTTTCTATCCATTCGACCAACTTTGTTTCTTTGTGTTTTATAAAAAATAATTTACTTTTCAAATTAAGTTGCACACACCATCAGTCTTCATTACTACACATGCCAGTTAATTATTTGAGTATGGGTCATTTCATTTTTAGGAAAAATTTGCAGTTAAAAACATTCATCATAAATTCTTATTTTTGCTGATATTTGTCAAAAAATACTTTTTAAACAAAACACTTATGAAATAGAGCATATTATTCTCACACCAGTGATTTCTCTCTCTCCTTCCTAGTTAGTCTTAAAATCATTCTCCATTCACACAGAGGCAGCTACTAGGCCATGAGGTCTGGATTGTTCCTTTCATGTAGAGGCCCCTTCACTTACCAAATTCTTTTATATTTTTAAGCAGGTACCAAGGATAGAAACTGGGACCTTTTTATGTGAAACAGGTGGTCACCCACTGAGCTACACCCACTCAATGTCTGACTATTTAAAATCTCTCATGAAGCCCATGAAAGGGCTCAGGGTGCCAACAGCAGGGCAGAGATAAGACTCCATCTGCCTCAGCCATCACAGAGCATTGAAATTGCAGCATCATTATTGAGCACTGACTGTAAACTAGTCCTGCTGCTAACCTTTGTCATTCTGCTTTTATAATTTTAGGAAACTGGGATTCAGCATGTTAAACCCCATGCCACCACTTTCATGGCCAAGTTTTGTGTTGCTCAGTAATTGGGTTGTAAGAAGTAGGGGCCTAGGCAAATTAGTTCCCATAGCTTTGGGGTAAGAATAGAGTGGGTGACCCTGGGATGAGGGGACTGGTGCCTGATTGCTCTCTATTTCTCTGTCTCCCCTGGACACCAGTTTGCCTCCTCTCTTCCCCACTCACAGTCCCAAACTTCACCTCCCTGTCTTTCTGTGCCTTTTCTCCCTGCACCTCAGCTCTGCTCTCTCCATGTTGACTGGCTTTCTCAGCTTACTCCTAGGTTCTGCTCCCTCATCACTACAGCTTATAGACCATGGTCATTTGACATGTCCTTCCTTTATGTGCTTAAAAACATTATATTTAAATGTTCTATTATTTGAAGTGGTCATTGTTTCTTCCCAAACCCCTTGAAAAATCTTAGGACATCTGTGACTGACCCCACCCCATAGACCACTGAATCCATCTTCAAAACACACACAGCTGCTTTTTCTTCCACCTGCTCATGGAAAGTTCCTCTCCTAAGTTACCTTCTCATCCTTTCTTGATCACACAGGGCCCTTCTCTTGAGGCCCTTCTGCAAAAAAACACCCATCAACCCCAGGAGGCCTTGGTGACTCCTAGACAATGAACAAGAAAAGGCTGATCTGCTTTGGCCAGCAGAGGGAGCGCTAGAGCCACGTGGTCATGTTTTTTCCCTGCCAACCAAGGGGCTGTCTTGGTGGGGCTGTCTGGTTCCAATTAGCTCCCTGAAGCCTGCACCTGTTAATTCTGGTCAACTGTGACTTCCTGATGTGGCCACTAGGTTCATTCATTCTTCAGGGCCTCAAAATAACTTGAATTACCTTTGCTGCTTTTAATGTGGGATAGAAGAATGGATGGTAAGGAAGGAAATCATCTATATTAAGTTCAGATTCATCTAGCCACACTGGCCTGGGAGTCACACCCTTCTATTTCTAAGGTGGTAGAAAGAAATTGAAGCTTGGAGCTTAGAAGCCCACATTCCTGAAGCAGCTCCTCTCCTCCTCTGCTGAGTAACTCAGACTTGTCTCTTCCACTCCCTGGGCTTCATGTTTCTTCACATGGAAAATGGGAAAGAAAATCTAGACTTTGGTCTTTGTTAGGAGAAAGTGGGGCCTGTGAAGACAGTTTTAAAAAGGTATTTGTAAATGTGCAGTGCTATCCAAATATTTATTCACAGAGTTCATAAGGTCAAATGAAAGAAAAGGTTTGCATTAATTGAAAATTAATATAGCAGTAGTTAAATGTATTCTTAAGAGGGCTGAGGGTTCTTTAAAATGAGCTTTTTGCAAGCCTGACTCCATTCTCAGTCCATTCCCACTTTTCTTATATGAGGGTGTGTGCAAGCTTTCTTGTATTTTGGTGATAATTAACATATTTAATCCTACTCAATCAGCATAGACACTGTCCCAAGAGGTGGAGCAGGGAGCTATCAAAATAAAACTTGCACCAGACAATGAGCAACAGGCAAGAATGACTTTACTTATTGCTATCCTGGTAGGGGAGAGAAAGAACAAACCCCAGTGAACACAGACCAGCAGGCTCTATAGCAGATGGGAGTGGGTGAGCAGAAATCCCAGGAGATGGTGGTCACCCTGGGGTAAGGGATTTACTGAGGCTGCTGCCATGAGGAGCCCTCAGTGGGGAGTGTTTTCCATTGCAGTAATGAGGCCACCTGGAGTTCTGGAAGGCTGGAGGTGAGGAAGAGGTTGAGAAGGAACTGTTTGATTAAGGGCCTCTCAACACCAGGGCAACCTAAATCATGAGTGAGGAGGAGTGTGGAGGGGAAGATCAGGGATGAGTGTGAGATTTAGAGAGTGAGATTTAGAAATGTTAGGGTCTGAAAGTGTCTTTTTTCCTTTGTTTTCCTGCATTCTGGGTGGATTTTCTCTGCAGTTCCATAGCTACAAGGTTAGTTTTGAGGTAGTCAGGACAGGGGTCAGAGTCGGGAAGGCCACCTGGGAAGCTATGCTGGCAGTTTGATCAAGAGAAAGAAAACCAGTCTCCATTGGGGTCCTGAGACCCCTACCATGAAGCATGAACCCTTTAGTTCCCAGATCATGAGGCCATCCCAGGGCCACCATAAAAGGGTAATGCTCAGGGGACTCAAAGCCATGGGACTTTACCAATCAGTACAGTAGAGCTTGAGCAGTGTCACCACCCTGCTGTTTTACAAGTTCCCAAAAAGACTTTTTCTTAACTGTGGCAGACTCATGACATCATACAACTTGCATAGAAGCTTAGAATAATGAGAAGACCCTCTCTGAGCTACCCAAAAAATACATGACAGGGGCTGCCATGCCCAGGAGGCCAGCCAGATTTGGTGAAGGGAAAAGGCCAGAGCCAGGGACTCAGCAACTCACCTGACCACCCTCAATTCCTCTAGTCTTTGAAACTCACTGAGGCTTTCTTAAGACCATCAGGGAATATGTAGGTGTTAGTCTATTTCACAAGCTGTCCAGAACTCATGAAAGACAAACAATATTATGGACTTCTAGTATTGACTTAACATTTTTTGATTGAGCTATAATTAACATACCATAACTTTCAGCATTTTAAAGTGCCATACTCAGTGCTTTTTAGCATATTCATAAGGCAGTAAAACAATAACCATTATCCAATCCCAGAATATTTTCATCAATTCTAAAGGAATTGGAAATTCTGGACCCAATAGCAGTCACTTTTCCCCAACCAGCCTCGACCCAGCCCCCAGCAACCACTAATATATCTTCTGTGTGTGTAGATTTGCCTAGTGTGGATCCTTCATATCAATGGAATCCTGTAAGTGGCCTCTAGTGTCCAGCTTCTTTCACTTAGCATAATGTTCTTCATGTCACTTCCATTCTAGCATATATCTGTACTTCATTACATCTTATGGCTGATAATACCCCATTGTATAGATAGGCCATATTTTCCTTGTCCCTTCATCATTTGATGGGCATTTGATTTGCTTGTAGTTTTTGGATATTATGATACCAAACTTGTCCCAGATTTGGCCAGAAGGCCTTCCAGTTGCTCCTGTCATGTGTTGACACCACCTGAGAGCTTTGGTGACTGACATGCTCTCTAGCACACCATGATTGACAGGTTTCTCTAAACATTTCTTGGCCAAGACCTGGACTCAAATATACCCTCTAAGACCCCTCTTTTCCCTTCATGGAAAATAGTATTTAAAGACCACAATCTGGGCATCAGTGGTGGATGTTGCTACCAGATTTTTCTTACTTATAGGCCTGTTCAATAAAGAGAGCCAGAAACTGTCTTATTTACAGAAAAAAATGGATTCATTCAGGCGTATATTTCCTAATTAAAATGTAATATAGTGTTTTACTTCCCAGATTAGCCAGAATGAAGTGGCCCCACAGCCCACAGCTAGGGCAGGCAGAAGGCTTGTGCAGGATCCTGGGACTCTGTGCTGTGCCAGGGGTTAAACCTTTATCTCCTGAACAGGTAGCTGAGGACAGGGCCTGTCACCATTCAGACAGGAAGCCATTCATTAGTTTATTTTGCTGTGAGGTGTGTCTGTGCAAGACTGTTGTCCTCAGTCCAGATGGCATTCCCTTCCCCTCTCAGGCCCTATCTTCCAACCCCTCCCCACAGGAATTGCCCACACTTGAATGACAAAAGCAAAGCACAAATTTTTGACAATGAACTCAGTCATCCCAGAGGACTGCAAGCTCTAAGGGCTGAGAGCCAAACTCCTCTTGAGGGCAATCAGTAGCAACAAAACAGAGTGTAAACAAGATCTCTAAGATGGTAGAACTTAAACCACATGGCCCAAAACTTCACCTTGACCTACAGAAAACAATGTGAGGGGTTTCATCCTTACAAGGAATAAGTATTCTTATCTTGGCATTCAGAGCCCATGGGTGATGCCTCAGGCCCCATCCAGAGAGAAGACCAGGTACACAACACAGAGGCAAGGGCCTGCCAGGGATTTTCTATGTTAAGAAATTACACAAGGAATGGCAAGGCCGTGGGAAACACTAGTTCATAGGGAGCAGTAGTGTTTATGAAACAAGGCCCAGCTGGAGACTGAAAAGCTGCAGCTCATAAGGAAAAGGAATTCTGGTGTCAGGGATAAGGCTTCCAAAGCATGAAATCTCAGGTTAAGATTTGACCATGGGGGCCTACACGGGGACTGAGGGTGCAAAGTTCTGCTCGCCATGGGCCATGTGCTAAAACTCTTCCTCTATATTTTTCCTTTTAACAATGGAAGCTGTGTTCTAACTTTTTCTGTAAGTAGTGCTGATGTAAATCTTGACTTTGCGCTTGAAAACTACAAGTTCCTAATTGGTGCTCAAATGAAACCTCAGCTAGGAAGCAGAAAATGTCCTCCATCCAAAGTGGTAGAAAGGCAGCCACTGCCCTGTCTGGGGTCAGGAAAGAGACCTTGAGAATGGAAGTACCTTCAACATCTAAATCCTAATGGTCCCCATGGGTGGTCTCAGCTCCTTTTAGGTGTATTGATACTGAAATGCACATTTTCTCTGTGAAAGGGGATTTCTGTGTTTGCTTCAGTAAGCCAGGGTAGGGTGGTTTGTTCTTTCCACTTCTCCCTTCTAAAATAAACTGATGAGTCTGCCTGATTTCTTATTTGAATGAGCAATGTGAGAGGCTTCAACTCATTTCAATTAACACAGTAAATGAAAGAACCAATCATCAACTCTGAGTCTGTACTTGAAACAAGACTTTAATAATAAAATATTCACATCTAACATTTAGTGTTTACAATAGATAAATATTGTCCCTCCTCAATATGTATATATGTGTGTGTGTGTGTGTGTGTGTGTATGCTGTTTATTCATAAAATCAAATGTTTTCCAATCTCATCCAAATTCTCCTTCCAAATAACCATGTCTCACACAGTCTCATAAAGTCCCAGAGACAGTGGGGTGTTTCCCTTGTGGTGGCATGAGATTTGAGAAAACTGAGACCCAGCTGGGCTCCTCCTCACTCAATTGTTGAAGAGTGGGCTTGGTGAGGAGGGTCTCTCCATCCACTACTGAGAATTAGGGGGACACAAGTGGGAGAGAGCAGAAACTTCCTCACTCCTGAAAAAGACTTGCTTGAGAGGCAGCTGCATTAGGAACCCTGGAATGTCACAAATGTCATTCAACAGCTCCAGGTGAGAATTTCAGTGGTCCCTTAAGTGAGTGGACTGGTCACAGAAGCCCAGGACAGCCTTTCAAAGAGCAGAGTCATGCATTGCAGCAGGAGAGGTACAGGGGTTTCAGTGAAGTCTGGGGATGGCCCAGACTGACTGGTGGGAAGGGAAATGCCTGCCTGGCCTGGACCACTGTGGTTGGGGTCAGAAAAACTACTTGGCCAATCAGACCTGGGAAGGGGGACCCTCAGGCTAATGGGTACCAGGAGCCAGTGAGAATTTCCCCTTTTGGAACCTGGGTCCCTTCTGCTTCTTCCCCAGAAGGGCTGAGATAGCTCTGTTCTTGACCTTGTCATTCATGGGTGTGTTCCACTTCTTAAGCAGAAAATGATATTTGGGTGAGGGATGAATAGCATAGTACACATTCATCCTGACTGGGGTCTGCAGCAGTGGGGAGTGGGGCAGGATGTGGTCAGCTATGCTCTGAGCAACCACAGGACACCCCAATCATTTGTGCCTTCATGAGAGCAGACCTCAGCCAGGGACCTGTATAGCCCAATCCAACTCCAGGACCAAAAAGGAGCCCTGTGAATGATGCCTGCCTGAAGGAAAAACTCTGCAGAGGCACAGCTAAAAATCAAGTACACTTGTTTTAAAAGTGACTCTGACTCAAAAGTCAAAAAAATTTTATGATTCCACCCCTTTACTTTGCCTTTTTAAATATGACTTCCGTACAGACTGCACCCTGGGAACTGTGACAATCCCAGCACCCCTGCCTTGCTGCCACTCTGGTTCCCAGAGTGAAGTTTTTGCTACACAACAGTTTTCAGACACATGGCCTGATGTTGACCATTTGAGGATTATAGCAAATGATTCTATTTGCATTTTCTAACCCGCCCACCACCTCACCCCCAAAAAACTGTACATGAGTTTGCAAACATATTAACATATAACATAACTCAAAATAAGCTCCTCAGAATGGAGCTGCCAAGGGGTCATTATTCTGCTAGATAAAATGATACTGCTTTGCTCTATGTGTGTATATAGATTCATATGATGATTTAATTAACTCAAACATAAGAAAGCAAAGCAGAGATATATATTTATTAATTTTGTTACACTTCTGCTCATAATTGGGAGAATATGAAATAGGCAAAAGATTTTCTAGAAACAGGGGTCCAACTACTGCATCTTAATCCTACATGATATACATACATATAAATATAGGCTCACCAAACTGGGGGACACACTGACATACCTGGTCCACCTCCAGCCAGAGTCTCAGATGGATGCTATATATATACATACATATATATATATCTAGTTAATGAAGCTTTGTAAATAATTGAAAGAATGCAAAATAAGTGAAGGATTGTTTATAAACAGGGATCCAAACTGCTATATCCCAATCCTTCATCATATGCATACATGTATTCACATCTCACCAAAGTAGGGGACACACCAACATACCTGGCCCACCTCTGGCCAGAGTCCCAGATGAATACAATATAAATGCCTATATGCATAGCTAGTTTAATAAGTGTATACTGACAATTAGAGTGAGAAACAAGAATAACATAATGAATCAAAAGATTAAGTCAATATTGAACCATCACAAAATGACAGAAAAATAGAGCAGTCTTACCTACAAGCTCATTATTATCTAGCTCTCAGCTGGGATGTCCTGAATCAGCAGCTGATACCAGAGTCTTGATTGAAAGCACCTGTGCAGAGCACCCTCTCCTAGGGTGAGACCTCAACTGGACTAACCAGGGACTGTCCCTTTTATTGCATTCATAATCAATAAACTTGATACTATAGATGCCAACTTGCAAGTCCCTCATCAATTCCTGAGTAAGTGGCCAGCTTCCTCAGGAAGGAACACAACACTCCCCAGGCTGTATATTCCAAGGTTTTTGCATCAGCCCCTGAGAAGGTGGTCAGCCTTCCCAGGGAGGAACACAACACTCCCTAGAATGTACCCTATCTGTTCTTATTTGTTACAAAGCATCCCCAATGTGCCCACTGTTCTGGTTCTCTTCATTCCTCCTGAAATATGAAAAATGCTGACTAGCAAAACATGGTTTTCTGATTGTTTCCTGCATGATGTTTCACTTTTAGGTTTGAACAATACTCACTAAATTTTTTCCCGATACAGTCATCCACTTCCCCAACACACCCCCTGCTGTCTTCTCTGCTTAGGATCTCTGAGCTGAAATTGGCTTGCTAGAACCCAGTGCATGGCCCCTGAATCCAGCACTACTCAGGAGAAGACCACTGGGGCCCAGACAAGGGTAGCCTTTGCCCAGGCCTCACAAGCAGGGTCCCTAAAGGCCTCCAGGACCAGGAAGTACCTGATACCCAGCAACAATTTACACTTTGATCCTATTTCCTTCCTCTTTTCCTGTCCTAGAGCCAGCTAGAAAGAAACAATGGACTGGAATTCCTGCTCTGGCCTCTATGGTGTGGCTACTCATCTCCTTTCTTAACCCCTCCAGTTCTCAGTCTTCCTGTTCTGTAGGATGTGTCTTTCTGCCCTATTTCACACCTCATAGCTCCCATTTCCCATTTGAAAGGTGAGAGAGGATTTAGAAAAAACTTCTAGGAATGGTGGGAGTCATTTTAATTTGCCTGGGCTAATGGCTGGGAGAGGGGCTCAGCTCATGGACAAGAATACAGTTAATTTTACTCTGCACATACATACCATTTGCACATATGATGGAAAATTCCTCACCTCTTTGGGGAGTGAGAAGCAGGCCTAGGTGCTTGAGAAATTGATCTAAAACCTCAGAGCCCAGGACACCTGACTCTGGGTCTGTGTTGTTCTGGATTCTTTCCCTTTCCCACGTTCTAGAACACTGAGTCAACTTCCTAGAGCCTCCTAAGTGGATCAAGGAGATTTTGTCTATTTTTCACTATCATAAAGTCATGGCCTTTTGCATATTTGGTGCTTGTGTCCACCAATCATTGTGATTTTGGAGGTGCAGCCACCCACTCCATCCAGAGGATGCTTTTCAAGTTGACCTCTTCTGCTTGCTTGGCCATCTTGCTCATGGACCATGGTGAAAACCTCTTTCTTTGGGTGCCTCAATGTTGTTAGCTTTGAACTTGGTTTCCCAAAGCCTGGGTCATGTCCAGGGAAGTGTACAAAAGGGAGAAGGATCAGGTAGGGAGAAGATGCTGTGGGCACTGAGGGCTGATCTGGGCAGAGTTGTTTGTGGACAGGGTGCCTACCCACCCTGCTGCCAGGTACACTGGAGTCAGGGAGCCACAGACCTTCAGGCTGGGGACATGGTGCTCAGCTTACCCCTCAACCACCACACTCTTTAACTCACCTCCCAAATTACTTTGATCCTGAAATTATTTGCACCAGCTTGCTACCCTCTGGCTTGTCCCCATCCAAGTTGGGTTCTTCCAGGCCTTGCAGATGATGGCTGGAGCCCTTTCTTGGTTGGTTACCCTTGACAGGCCCTCAGGGCATGGGTCCTGGAGTAAGTTCCCCCAGAGTGCAGCTGCCAGAGACCCTATAGAGCCACCTCTGGTCAGGGCTGGGTCTATAAGGGCCACACTGTCTTCTCTTGCTCCCCTGGGGAGACCTCCTTGGAATGAGGGGTTCTTTCCAATCATTCCTTACACCATCTCCTACATGAACCTCCACCTCTGTCTTGAGGTTGTTTCCCAATGTGGGTCTAAACTCCTGACCTGCAGGCTGAACCCTGTCCTCAGCCTGCACAAATGCTATGGTCTCCCAGGGCCTGAGGACAAAAGGTGACCATGTGGCAGAGGGTGGAGACTGAGGAGTGAAGTCTGGGCCTCTCTCTGTCACCTCCTGCCTCCCAAACACAGGAGATGCTTGACCTCAGAAGTGCCCATGCCCCGACCTTGTCACTCCAGGACAGTGCCAGGTAGCAGTGAAACCCCAGGGCAGAGTTCACAACATCTAGTGCAAGCCTGGATGTCAGAGAGGAGGAGGGGCTGGATGACAATCTATGGCACACTAGGACTGCCTTGACTCCAGGATACAGCTGTGGTCAGCAAGATTGAGACTGCAGTTGCCTTAACCATGAGGGCCCAGGTACAAGCAGCGCTCAGATCAAGGGCTGAACAAGTGACAGCTTAGTAAAATGGCACCCATTCCTCACCACAAGAAAGGTGCAGCCTGGGGCAAGTGTTTAACATGGCAGCTTGGCTAACCTCTGTGCAGTGGGGCCTGGGGTGACTCCATCTGCACATCCCATCCAGGATGTGTCTCCTGCTCACTCCTTGATGGCCATCAACCTGGGGCAGACCCCAACCTCCCTTCTGCATCACAGCAGCAGACCCTCACTACCAGTGCCTCCACACATCAACCCAACCTCCGCTTTGAGGCCAAAGGTCACCGTCTGTTCTTGTTCTGCTCTGACTCAGCAGTGGCTTCCATCTCCCGATGTAAGAATGTCAAGCTCTACCCAGCAGCTCACAGGGCCTGATGTGACACAGCTCACTCTCTGACATCAACTCTTCCCCTTGACCCCTGCTCATTCACCCTGGCATCCAGACTCTTCCTCAGGCCAGCCAAGCACATATTGACCTCATCCTGACAGGCTGTCCCTTCCTCCTCCTCTTTGGGGCTGCTTCACAGAACCCTTCCCAGGCCTTCCTCACTCAGCATGCCAGGCTCAGCCCCTATGTCAACTGTCCTGAGCCCTGACTGCCATTGAACTCATGCTCTTCCTGCCTCTGGAGGTGGTTGTCTTTCTTTCCCCACCCACTAGGAAGGCTGCTCCCAGATGGCAGGAAGGGAACATGTCATTCCATATGTGTCTACTGTCTGAAACTCTGAAGAGTCCCAGGGATGGCTGCACACCCAGACTGCCAGGATATTCTTGTACTTGTCATTGTCTTCAAGTAAGCTGATGCAGACAATGCAGCAGTCACCCACATGCTGTTTATAGTGCGGCCATGTGTCATGGCACTTGTGGCTGGTCAGGGTGGCCTTGGGTTTGATGGAGGACAAGGAAGAGGATTGTATTAGTCAGGGTTCTGTTGGGAAACAGAATCAACAGGAGATATCTGTCACTAATATGAGATTTTCTAAGAGTCTTTCACATGACCATGGGGATGCACAAGTCCAGGTTCCACAGGCAGGCTGCAAACCAGGGGCTCTGATGAAAGTCCAATGAGAGGTCTTGATGAGTTTCTGGGAGAAGCTGGGTTTCCAAAAATGAGCTGGGAAATTCTCTCTGAATGTTGAAATCACTTCCCCTTTCAAGGCATTCAACTGATTGGATAAAAGCAACACCCATTGCTGATGCAATCTCCCTGATTGATGCAGATGTGATCAGCCATCCACACAGTAATCTCACTGGTGATTGAAGTCCACAAATTCTCTTGTATTACAATTAACCCAGTGCTTGCTTGAACAAACACCTGGACACAATAACCTGGCAAAGTTGACACATTAGTCTAACCATCACAGTCCACCCCTTGTCAACTCGGCAACCGTGCACATTACCCTAAACCATACTTAGTCTCCAAGTAAAAACAGTAACAGACAAGCATACATATAAGCATACATATATTTCCACCTAACAATGTTCAACACCCCTGGGTACAACTGGAAATGCATTAATTCCCCACAGAATAAGGTGCAAGTCCTTGGGTAATATTCACTCTGAAACTTGACATCCTTAAATATTATGACATGAAATTAATGCAATTTTTGATATGATAGGGGAAAAGGTTGGGAAGAAAATGAAGAAATTCATTTTGTGTACATATACAATCATACTCATAATGAAACAAGGAAGAAGGTTTCATGACTATTCCAGTCCTCATTTCTGTAACTGGTCACATGGTCGAAGTTCATATTTATCACTACCTTCTTCCATTACCCATTCCATGTTCCCATACCTTCAGAAAGCACTTCAGCTGGCCGTGATTCATTGCATCTGTAATTTGAGTTATGGTTTTGTTCACTCGACCTAGAACTCTTCTGTTTATACAGATCCAGAAGAAATTTAGTAGACTGTCCATGTATTTCACTTCTAAGTACCCCATGATCTGTTAGCCAATGCCATAACTCCATGCTACTCAGACTTTTCTGTGTGCTGCTTTGAACCTGGCTTTCATTGCAGTAGCCATGCCCACCTTGACTTTGGCGATTAACTGGTGATACTTGACTTTTATCGGACTGAGATTCCACCATCCCCATAATGTTTAAAGATTCCAGTTCCATTACAGTCTTCCCTTACAGTAATATCTGGACTGCAGAGAAGAGCAACTACAGAGCTCTTCAGAGAAGGTGGAATTAATCTTACAAATTTATTCCTCACAGTCCTGGTTAAAGGTGTGTCCTCTGGACATTCCTGGGGTGGGTAGGCAGGTCTCAAGTGGTAAATCCATTCTAGCATTTCAATCTCTCTAAGCCTTTGAATCCCCTTGTCTAATGTATACCAGGGCAAATCAGGCAACTCAACATCAGAAATGCTAGGCCATTGGTCCTTATTTCAGTCATCCACCCTAACAAAATTTTAGAACCCTTTCTAACCCCTTGAGCTACAGTGTTGAATCCAGAATTTCTGCTTATCAGGCCCATATCAATAAATTCAGCCTGATCCAACTTTATATTCATTCCACCATTATCCTATACCTTTAGAATCCATTCACTCACATATTCCCTTAATTTCTGTCTATATATGTTGGAAAACTCATGCAGTTCTTTCAGAGTATAGCATACTTCTTCATGGGTCACACTTTGTATTTCACCTTTGGGGGCTTGTTGTGATTTTAGCCTAGTAGTAGGTCTCAAAGACAAGAGGGGTGGTAGGGGTGGGTAAGAAGAAGGATTAGAAATGTCTTGCAGGCTACTGACCTCAGGGCATTCCTTTGCATTTTCTTCTGTTGAGACAGGATTAATCTCTTTAGGCAGAGGTTGGAAGGCAGATTCCTCAGGCAGACTGGAAGTTGGGCAGTGCATGCTGGAGTTTGGCTGGTACCTGCCTCATGACTGAGAGATGGTCCAGTCTTTCTGGGGTAGGCTGGAGGCTGGGCAGTGCATGCTGGAGTTAGGCTGGTTCCTGCCTCAGGGCTGGGAGGAGATCCAGACTCTGTGGGGCAGGCTGGAGGTTGGATGATACAAGGTTTACAAGATTTGGGCTCCACAGGGCAGGCTGTCAAAAGTTTATCTGGTAATTTCTCAGCAGAATTTACGATTCCAATGTCCCCACCAATATTATCATCATCCCATATGTCTCCATCCCAATACTCAGGGTTCCACTCCTTTCCAATCAATGCCTTCACTTTAATTGCAGAAACCCTGTGAGGTTGAGATTTTAGTTTCTTCTGTAATTCTGCTACTCGTACAATGAGAGTCTAGGTTTGATTCTCAGATATTTCAAGTCTGTGGCTAAAAGAGACAAGATTTTCTTTCAAGGCACACATAGAAATTTTCATAACATTCATGTGGCATTTAAGTTTCAATTTTGAAGAATTTAGCTTTTCCCTTTCTTTTGTAGCTGTATCCAGAGTATCTAGGAGCCAGCCAACACCATTATACTTTTTGACTCCACAAAATTCTGTTAAAGTTTTGAAAACACTCTCACCCAGATCCTTGCTTCTTATAATCCTGAAAGTAGGGGAATTCAGTGATTTTATTTTGCATATCTGTATTGCCTGTTCATGCCATGGACTGTTAGCATCCTCTTCATTATTGGAAAGTGAGTCAGAGTACCCTTGAGTCCAATTGGAGTAGAGAGCCAATTACAAAACTCCCAGAACCACCTCAGACACCCCATGTTTAAAACTCTGTTCCTCAAGAACCACTCCCAGTACCAAGCTGTATTAGTCAGGGTTCTCTCAGGAAACAGAATCAATAGGAGATATCTGTCAATAATATGAGATTTTATAAGAGTCTCTCATGTGACCGTGAGGATGCACAAGTCCAGGTTCCACAGGTAGACTGCAAGCCAGTGGCTCCAGTGAAAGTCCAGTGAAAGGTCCTTGATGATTTTCTGGGAGAAATTTACTCTCCAATGATGAGTGGTGAAATTCTCTCTGAATGTTGAAATCACTTCCCCTTTTAAGGCATTCAACTGATTGGATGAAAGCATCACCCATTGCTGATGCAATCTCCCTGATTGATGCAGATGTAATCAGCCATCCATGCAATAAACTCACTGGCAATTGAAGTCCACAAATGTTCTTGTATTACAATTAGCCCAGTGCTTGCTGGACCAAACAACCAGACACAACTACCTGCCCGAGTTGACTCATTAGCCTAACCATCAGAAGGATCTTCCTCCAGATGCTGAAATGACAATGGAGGAGTTCTGTGGTGATGCAGTGGTCAACTGCTCCAACTGGTTGACAGCTAGATCAGTAGAAGGCCTGGAAACTCATGGTAGCCCAGGGCTCTTTGAGAAGATCCAGGAGGCTCTAGAAGTACTGTAGGTGTCAACAATCCTTGACCTCTTTGTGGACTCAGAGAGGGTCAAGCCAGCACAGGAGAGGGAGGGTGAAGGTGAAGGTTGACAAGAGAAGAGTTGGGCAGGCACCTTCATTTTCTGGCCATCTTGGGACTCTGGGACATGGTCCACTCAGGAATATGTCTCCATGGTGCCATGTCTGATTGTCCAGGTAGCAAGGGGGCTGCCAGGATTACTGAGCATTGAGGTATTGCTTTACTTTTATGGGGAAGCTTCTAGTTATGGTCAGTAAGGATCACTGTGGTTTCCTGTCTCCCATATATTTCTGATAGCTCTCTGGCAAACACATCATTAGTAATGAGGCACAGTTATAAGACCCTCCCATGTGGAGGGAGAATTTTCATCCTGCCAGTTCATTTCCTCCTGGAACATCCCAGCCAACTCCAACACATCCAATAACCATAGCCTGATGCCCTACAACTGCCACCCACCTGCTCATGAAACAACATATTCTTCATCTTCATCCAAAATCGGCCAGACTGGATTTTTTAAAAAGTTTTCAGTGACAAACTAACAATCCCACCTCCTGAGCCCTGATCCCCCAGCCCCCTCTTTACCTTGATGATCAACTCACTGCACCCTGAGTAGTTGTTGTCATTTGAGAATCTCATACAGTGTCTGAAAGAAATGGAAGCTGTCCCTGGAGAAGTGCAAGTAGGAAGGAGAAAGGTGACAGTGTGAAGGAGGTTGTAAGGGATAATTCACTTTATTTTAGCCACCTGGGACATGGACTGCCTGGGTGAGTGGTGCTAAAACTGTGTACCTCTGGGTGCTGCAGGACATCATGGGACTTGGGAGATGAGCACTCAGGTGGGCACTGTGGGGACCCCCATTCCCATTTCATGAGCAGCTCTTTCTGACACGTGTAGATTTCAATTAGACTGAGTTACTGAGAAGCAAACACTTGAAATTCTCCCATTTAACTGACAGAGGAGAGAAACCAGTGCTGAGGCAGAACAGCTCACCTCAGGTCATGTGGAGACCTAGATCCCCACCCCACCTGGCTCCTGCCCAGAAGCTGCTGCCTACCAGGCTACTTAATGTGAGATGCCCAAGCCTGTTGGTCCCTGGTCCAACTTGGTGTCCCTGGAGAGAGGTCTGCCAACCTGGAAGCTCCCTCCCATGTCTTCTTCAGATGGTTAATTGAGTGGTTTTTGAGAGTAGAGAGGATGATGTAGAATGAGAAGTTCTTGAGGATTCGGCACTCCTGGGGAGGGAGAAAGTATGAGTCATGCAGTGTGGTCTGAGTGTCCCCCGTGATCCAGCAACAGTTCCTTCAGCTGACATCTCCTCTCTTGGATGAGACAGACATCCAAGGAGTCCCTGAGGTCAACCTGTAGACCCAGAGAGGGATATGCCCACTCATCCTGAGAGTGTAGCTTTCGTGGGAAGTGAGGATAGTGTAGGGTTCTTCTACAGGTCAGGGAGGGCCTGGACGCTTAAGAGCCAATAAGAGAACAGAGGGGCTCCAGGGTTCCAGAGAGGGTGCCCTGAGCATACCCTAGCCACCTCAATCCAGTGCTCCACCACCCTGGCCCTGTTTGGAGGCTTCATAATCTTGTCCCGAGGTAGGTATTGAGGACACATTTGGTTACATGTTTGAGATGGGTGATGATGGCATGGACAGTGGGTGCTACATGCTCCTTGCACTTTTTGTTGCATTGGGATTAAATAGAGCCCAGGCAATGATCGGGCACCACCTTCGTGAACAGCTCCTGCGGTGATGGATATGTCAGCTGGTCCCACACCCATGCAGCTCAGATACCACAGGACCTCAAGACAAAATCCAGAATCTACTGGTCTCAGCTGGAGCTTGGAAGGCTGAGGACAGCATGTGTTCTCTGTCCCCTGAGGGAACCAAGCATTTGAGTGATCCAGGGCCCAAGGCTAGAGGAGAAGAGAGAGCTGCATTTTCAATTCCATCTCACAGACTCAAGCATGGGAGGTGCTTCATGCCCCCACAGGCCCAGGTGGCACCATCCTCCCTCCTGATTTTGCCTCCTGGGCCTGCTTGTGGTCAGGTTCATGGTCCTTGTGGGGACAAGAGGATTTGGGTGCCTGCCAAAGGATCCAGTGCATATCAGCGTCTTATTAGTGTCAATGCTGTGGTGACCTCCAGCAGAGTGTGGGCCACCCATGAAGCTGATTAATCTCAGTGAGCTCCGTTCAATCCCCCAAGGGCCAATACCCCTCAGGCTTTCTACTTCTTTACTCTTATGTAATCTTCACAATCAGTGCATACGGCTGGTATGGTTAGTGTCCTATATCTGCTCTCCAGAAGGGAGAAATGTGGGCTTGGGGATTAATTAGCTTGCCCAAGTTACAATGCTGGGAGTGTAGCAAGGCTTTGGACCCAGATCATAAGATTCTGATTCAGGTGATGCTAAGGCTGGGGTGGAAGATCCTAAGAGGAAGATCCACCCAACTCCACTCACCGAAGCCCAGCTACTCACTGCATCCATCCATGTCAACTGCCCTGCCACCTGCTCAGGAGGGAAAGCCAGGAGGTGAGACTTCTCCTCACTCAGACCATTCTCTGAGTTCTCAGGCCAGGGTCAGGAAGGCACTAGTGGTGTAGCCCACCCTGGGGCTGATTTGAGCTCTGGCATTGGCTCTGGTGGTGTTGCCAGGTTTGTCTCCCACTCAAGAGTCATTGCTGCTGAAGGTAAGTTAACAGGCTGTAGCTTCAGAATGGCCACTGGTGTGAACTGTGTAGGTGGCACTGGAAAGAGTGGCAGGACTGTCTCCATCTCAGAAGTTGGTGATACATATAGTGATGTGGCTTCCTCCAGCCTGGAAGCAAGTATTACATCTGGGGATGGTGCCGGCTCTCCCTCGCTAATGGTCATTGGCAATGCCTCCATAAGTGACAGTGGAGGTCTCACCAAAACCTCTTCAGGCTCTGAAGATGTTGTTTCTTATGGTGAAAGATCAGGCTGTACCTCCAGATTGGTCAAGGCCAAAATGTGTATAGGTGGCAAGACTGGGGAAGCTGGACTAGCCTCTGGCTCTGGAACTGCATCTGATGGTGATATGGGTGCTCTGGCTTTGGAACTTGTGCTACTGGTTGTGATGTAGCTGCCTCCAGCTACTGAACAGGTGCTCCAGTTGGTGAAGTAGGATGGTCTAGCTCCAGGATAAGCATTGGCCCTAACTCTGTGGGTTGGAGCTGTGGCAGTGCCAGAGCCACCTTCATTTCAGTAGCTGGTGCTACAGCAGATAAGACATCAGGCTCTATTTCTAGAGCAAGCACTGGTGCAAACTTGGTAGCTGGCAGTATAGGTTGTGAAGGAGATGATTCAGGCTCTGGAACTGCTCTTTTGTCTGTTGCAGGTGGTGGAGCTGGTGCTAGAGGTCACACTGAAGGCATTTACAACTCTGGGGCTGACAAAAGATCTTGAGAAAAAGTAGGTTCCACACCATGAATGGCTCCAAATGTCTTTCAAATACAGAGAAGATCCCAGTACCTCTAGGGGAAGATCCAGCACAAAAAACTTTTCCCAGACTGCTGACTGGTGTGAAGCTCCTCCTTGCTCCTGGCCTAAGGGCAACTTCTGGTAGATCCTGCCTATGTCGTCCAGTCCTGGCCCCTACCTCACAAACTCATGTGCTCCCTTGCTGAGTCATCCTCACCCTTCAGGTGTGCCTTAATGGTCTCTAGGTGGCTCATCAGTGAAGCAGAACTATGGCATGGTGCTCCACAACAGAGCCAGGTAGATGGACCTGGGCGTAGGCCACCAGTAGTTTGAGACAGGGAGAGCCTGGTGGTTGTAGGAAATCTTCAGAATACTGGTCCATCCAAGTGCCCAGCAGGGAGGAGAGGGTGCTGAGGCAGGTGGGTGGACAGCAGAGTCAGAAACTTGCCTTTTTTCCACACTGCCCCCAGGGGCCCTACTACTAAAATATAAAGTCTATAAAGAAAAGGAAGGGTTTTGACTGGTCTGTCCATAGCCCAGGGCTGACACACAGTAGGAGCTTTATCAGTATGTGAGTGATGAGAGGACAGTGTCTGTCCTTCTGCCCCAGGCCCTTGTGGCCCCCACCCAGTAACTTCTGGCCTGAAGAGCTACCTCATCTTCTGCCATATGTCATGTGTGTGTGTCTCCTCTTCCCATTGACACTGCCCTCTCAAATGATAGGGGCACAGCCAGCCCTGCCAGCCCTGCAGGAGGCAGACAGGACTGAGGTCTATGGCACATTTGGAGCAGGTTGCTCACCACCCCCTGTTATGGGTCTGTGCAAGGTGATGTTTGGTGGTCTTGGGGCTATGATGAGCTGTGATAGGTAAGCGTTCTCTTGTGGACAATGAGCTCCCAGGATCCTCTGCAGCCAGTGCCCCAGGACCCTGTACTCAGCTTCCTATAACTCATTTCCATGTGTAGGGGTAAGCCCTCTGGACTCAGGCCTACAAAGGGGTCATAGGATATGTGGGGCTCAATGTTCTCCCCATCCCTCCCTGCCACCTACCATTCAAATCCCCACAATGTTGTCTGGTGATGAGGAGAACCCCTCCCTTCTCCCAAAGTGCACTCACTTTTTCATTTCAAGGCATCCACCATGCCCATCACTGCCATGGAGGTTACATCCATATCTTGGGGAGACCATGAGCATGTCACAGCTCACTTACTGAGTGTACCCCCTGCTTAAGATGACTCTTGTTTTTGGCTGTGAGTGCAATTCAAATGGATCCCAGAAGAGCAGGGAAATTTGTCTGCTTTGTTCACTGCATGAAGCTACATGCCTAAGAAAGTGCCTGCCCCTGGTAGATACTTGATGTATACTTGGTGAAGGAATGAGCCCTAAGCAGCAACTTCTCAGATGCTGGGTGGGCCTAGACCACTCTGTCAGCCTACAGCGATCCCTGCTCCTACCACACCAAAGTTGGAGGCCCTGAAAGAGATCTCAAACATTCTTTAAAAATGAGAAAACTGGCATCAGTAGGGGGTGAGGCTGAGAATTTCTTCACTAGAAAGAGGAAAGTCTGGCCTAGAAACAACCCTGCCCCTCCAGCCACCCTGTTTACTGAGCCAAGCTTGAGGAAACATTTTCCATGAATACTCTCAGTCCCCACAATACTACCCCTCTTCCCAAGGAGGAAACCAAGGCCAGTGAGCAAAGTGACATTTCTGAGACACAAGCAAGTCAGGGCCAGAGCAGTCCAGTTGCCAGGTATGTGACAGACACTTTCCTTTTGAACAACCAGTCCAGGACCTGCTTGGTGGTGGTGAAGACCTGGTATGTCCCGAGGAAGATGTTGACATCCTCAAGGTCACCCTCCTGGAAGGCGGGCACTAGATGCTCTGCCAGCTTCTCCCAAGGGTCTGCTTTTCCTGTCCACACCATGCAACTCTCCTCCCTCATAAGGGCCAAGAAATTTTTCTTTTTTGGTAGGACAGAAGAGCCACATGCAGTCAGAGACAGGTACAAGGATCCCCAGGTGGGGCTGGGAATGTGTGCAGACCTTCTGCACCCAAGCCCTCAGCATCTTGATGCCAAGGAGGACATGCCTGCCTCTAGCATAGAAAGGTCCTTGGCCTGAAAATTGAATTTGTGGTGAGAAAATAATTGTAAAATGAAACCCCACGCCCAGCAAAGGGCAGGTGCCTGGAGTGTCTCTTAGGAGAGAAAGATCCCTGCATGGCTGAGGATCTGAACAGACTCCTCAGGGAACAGCGGAACAACCTGGTCAGTATACAATTTTCAGGACTCCACTGCTATGGGCCAAAGCCACAAGGGGATGCCATTTGCCACCCTGACCTCAGGTCAGGTAAATGAAGGAAAATGAAAAGAGCCAGTTCCAGGATGGATACATGGAGACTGCCAACACACAGACAGCAGGTAGTAACTGAACTGTTTAAGCCTTAGGGAAGTTATCTGGCCCTTGTTGTTGAAAGTGATATGTGTGTCCTCTGCTGAGCCATCCTTTTTCTCGGATACCCTACACGGGGTGGGAAGGATCAGTGTCTTGGGGCATGTGGAAGTGTTCAGGGCAGCAGTGCTGATAGGGCCACAGGAAAGGACAATTCAAGGTCCAGCTGCACCAAAGGCCAAATCTCTGCTTTAAGCTGCCACCCTTCTAGAATATTGGGCAGCTGAGTCAGGCCTCAGTACCTGACCCAGGAAGGTCAAGGGGATGGTTATGAAATGGCAAGAACCCTCCTAAGTGAGAGGAGCTGTGTGGCTTGGAGCGGGTTTGGTGGACAATTACAAAGGCTGCTGTCCAGGGACATGGAGCCAGGGAGTGAAAACAGAAATAGAGCAGAAAAATGCTCACATATCTGAGCTCACCTTTCAGCCTATCCTGAGGGGAGACCCTTTCAAAAGACTCCTCTCTGCTATTCCTTTAACTTTTGGAAGTGACCTGCCCCCTGGTCAATGGAATGGCAGTGTGGTTGGTGATTGGTGGGGACCCAAGTTCTTTAGGAAGCAGGATATTGGGTCACTCTAACATTGAAGCCCTGGGAGAGGGAGCAGGGATGAGGCCAGTGTAGGATACAGGCCCTGGGGTGCTCCCCTGTGTTTCAAAACCCGCTTCAGTGCCTGCTCCCACTTGGAAGTGGTGTTGGGCCTGGCTGGGGCCATAATGTACCTGCATCTTCTGCAGAGAAATAGTGTAGATGAGACCCTCATCCAGCTCCTCACTGACCACCTGCATGGAGCTTTGCAAACACAGTGCCCAGTGGCTGGACCAATAGGCATCATTGAGTGGCTTGCGTTATTCCACAAGCAAAATCATACCTTGTTTGGCCTGAGAACCAGATCAGGCCCAGATGGGTGTCTGCCTTCCCTTCCAGCCCCATTGGAGAGGAGATGACAGCTTGAGGGCTCAGGATTAGCACTGGTACACATGGGTGCCACATCAAGATGAGCCTCCCCACCATTTCTGCCATGACCTGGCAGGTGACAGGGAAGGACCCCATGGGTTTGCATCCCTGATACCTTGCTCCTTCCCAAAGTTGTCCCACTGTTGATGCCTCCCACACCTTGGGAGGTAGATGGAATGTGAAGCTGCCCAGTCTGGAGCACAGTAGTGGCATGTACTGAATTGACTGGCCCTAGGTCACCCCATGTTTTCTTTTTGCACCTCTTGGCCAATGGCCAGGGGCTTCATGGTTGAGGCCTGAACCAACATCTAAATCAATGGAAAAGGGACTAATTCCTGGTTTGGTTGAGACTGGAACCTCGGGATCTAGGAATGCAATGGGAGACAATATTGCTCTATGGAGTGTTTCCTGCCAAGTGAGCTGGGAAGACAGCTGCGTTTGGAATCTGGGTGCCTGGTTACCAGAGCTCCAAGTTCTGTTGGGGTCTTCCAACAAAGAAGCAAGTTCACCTCCTTAGGTCCCTCTACCCTGGCCCCCTAAATGTTTAAAACTCCTCAAAATTCCCTCTGCAGGTCTATCTTCCTCTTCTACATCATCTTGTTAACTGGACACAGTCATGCCAACAGGTTCTTCGCCACAGCTACCTAGGAAAGTATTTTTGCAGCTTGGACCCCAGCTATGAGGAAATCCATCTGGGTTGAGACCCAGCTGCTTCTTCCTTTCAGTTTTGTGATGCCAGAATAGTCACTGAGACCTCCCCAGTCTCCTCACCAATACAGTGAGAATCATTCTAGCATCTGCCTCCTTGGGACATCATCAAGTGTATGTAGGGCAAACATTGAAAACCACATAGTCTTGTTTCCCATGTAACTAATACACAGACATAGACATGGAATAAACAGGAAGGGGATGGATATAACACTGAATAAAACTCAAAAGAGGGGTGGGTAGGGCTGTGTAATCTTAGGAAACTCACTTTCACTCTTGGATTGCTGTCTTAGTCTGTACCATGATGAGGTTGAAATGAGATGAAATTCAGCCATTTTTGTGGTGCCACAATCCTTCCAGAGGCATCCCATTGCATTTAGAGTCCGATGCAGGTGCCTCTTCTCAACCTCTGTGATGGGCTGCGTGGGCCCTGGGTCCCTGCCATCTCTGCTTCCAGGTACAAACAGCTTCATATAATCCCCCCTTGGAGTGAGTCCTGGCCTGATGACTCACTGCTAAACAAAATAATATGGTTATATATCAGGATGTACCTCCTAAGACTTACACTAAATGCTTTGCTGTCTTCACCACTCTCTCTTGTGAGTGAACTCTCCCTATCTTATCTCCCATTCCAATATGAATCCTGTGGATCAACACAACAGAGGTGGGAAGCAGTTCCTCCCCCAGCTGAGCCTCAGTTGAGGCTTTGCCTACAGCAGCTGCCTTCTTAACCTACTATCTGGCCCAACTTCCTCTGCCTCTGAATCTTCCTCTGCTATGCCTTCTCCAAAGTGCCCTCTTCCCATACATGTGCAGTGCTGGCTCCCTCTTGTCATTCCAGTCTCAGTGTGTCTCCTCAATGTGTCTTTCTGGGTCCTCCCACCTGGTGGCCCCATAACCCTCCTCACAGCACCCTACTTAGCTTTTTCTATAGCTTTCTTGACATATTGAGGGAAGGGGAATGCACTTTGTTTTGGGGAACATGTCATTTTGGGAACCAGAGGCAGACTGTTGGGGATTGAATTATGTCTCACATAAAGACATATTCAAGTCTTCATCTCTTTACCTGGAGTAGTGACCTCTTTTGTAAATAGGGCTTTTGAAGATGTCATTAAAGTGTGAACTCATTTATGAATAGGATCTTTGAAGATCACATTTAGAAGAGGCAATTTTGTCATGGTGAGATTTAATCCATATCACTGGAGTCCTTATAAGAAGAAAAAATTCAGTCAAAATTAGCCAATAGAAGGCAGAATTCAATGGAAACTCAAAGACCATACACAAGGAAAGGGATGTCACCATGTGATGGAAGCAGTGGTACAAGTCAAGAATCTCCAAGGTTTGTAGCAAGTCAAGATTTGAACTCTATAGATGTCAGAGAGAAAACATGGCCAGTCAACATCTTAATTTTGGTCTTCTAGCTTCCAAAAGTTGACGTGATAAATTCTGCTTGTAAGCTAACCTGTGTGTGGAGCTTGTAGTAGCAGGCCTGGAAAATGGAGAAGTTATCAATTAAAGCAATTTAAGTACATAAAAATTCTAAATGAAATCTAAAGAAATGGTAACTTAATCCATTGATGGAACAAAATTAATATTTTAATTAATGGAAAGTAAGAAAGAAAAAACACATAAGTTCACAAAAATGAGAACTAAGGAAATAATAGTGTAAGCCAACATATTTGTATGATGAATGAATTTTCTGTTTGTTGAGATGAACAATCCTGTACCCTCATTGAATGAGTTTGTCATTATTTTAAAAATTACATGCTGAATGATCCATTTTCAGAAATTACAGTCTTGCTGCTGGGTGCAGCTAAATTTCTCATTATTTCATTCTCACACATGTTATTTCTCATACAATTTTCTGAGTAAAAGGTTAGGCATGACATTATGAAGATCTGGTCCCCTAATTACTAGCTTAAGTATAATCCACGTCAATAAATTTTTAAGTTTAATATTTTATATTTGTATGTGTGCCCTAAAGAATTCTATAAATATATCCTTTCATTGGTTTGAAAAGATAGTTTCTCCATAAACATTTTGTTTTTCAATTTGAATACATTTTTACCTAATTAATTCATAAAAACTTGGGTAAAAGTATGATCAAGATGAGATTATCTAAAAAAAGTTTTATATAATTAATAAAATGAGAAAGGGACCAGTTCATATGAAGTAATAAGAAAACATGAAATGTTAGTTTAAAGAAACAAATTTTGTCACTCAATGCAATTAATATCCAGAAAATTAGGAAAGCTCAACAAATTTATTGCTTACAATAACATAAAGATAGCCTAAATAAAGGGAAAAATATTAATACAGTTTGAGACTTATCAGGCAAGAAAACATTTGTCGCTGAAGAAATTTACTGTGTTGGCTAATGGAAGAAAAAATTCTGAGATATTTGAGTGAACAAACTGAGTTATACATGGTGAAAATGCTAATTAGCTATGGATAAAATGAAGGTTCATTCATAGTGGGTGTAGCAGTTTGATATTGTTTATGAATTCCAAAAATAGATATTGGATTATGTTTGTAAACTGGTCTGTTCCTTTGGGCATATTAGATTATATTAGATTCAGAGATTTCACTTTTCATGATTAAATAATGGTTAAGGCTTTGATTGGGCTACATCAGTAGAACTTTGAGTCCCTGACCCCTTGGGGGGTGGGGCCTCACAAAGAAAATGCACTGCAAGGAAGGGAGTTAAGAGTTTTGATATTGGAGCCCCAGGAAGTAAACACATAGAGAAGCAGATATTTGAGGAAGGAGAGAAAGTTCCATTAGATGTGGCAGAGGACCCAGGAAGAGAGATGTGCTGTTAGCCTGATAGTCTACAGCTGGCCTTGTGAAGAGAGCAGAGCAGCTGAGCCCTGAGAGAAATGAGCCCTAGGAAGAGAGGAACCCAGGAAGCCTGAACACTTGCAGGTGTCTGCAGCCACCTTGCTCCAAAAGGTCTCAACAGACTTTGTTGAAGGATGTAACTTATGCTTTCTGGCCTGGTAACTGTAAGCTTCTACCCCCAAATACCCTTCATAAAAGCCAACAGAATTCTCATATTTTGCATCAGCACCCCTTTGGCTAGTACAGTGGGTTAAAACAAGTTCTATTGTTTTAGTTCAGCATGGAGTCTTCAGTTAGGTCTTCTAATGGCTTTGATCCTGGGGTCATGCAATTTGCATAATGCTATCTGCTTCTGTTGGTTAGAACTTTTGATGAAAATTAATAGTCAGATTTAATACCTTTTAAGAAAGTGCTTAAATATATGGATTTCTTTTCTTTATAAAACTCCTCTTGATTTTCCTTTTCAGGAGATGACAGGATGACCTCACAGAGGAAAGGTTAATTATTATTCAGGTCTATACTATTACCTAGGTTTCAAGTGGCATTTTCATTGGATTCCATTATGTTTTTTTCAAGACCTTCAGTGTACTTCTAATACATTAACTGCCATGGTGGTGATTGAGCAGAAGCAGTCAAGGCTCTATGAACAGTAAATCTGATAATAGCAATGATTACAACCAACTAACATAACTAATGTTTGTGGATGACCCCTTATCCCATCAAGCTCAAATTATTTGAAAGATTCTATGTGCTGTTTTCACAAAGTGGAAAACCAATTGGAATTCTCTTTAAACAATTATATAGGGAGCAGAACTAAAAAGAGATGTTAAATAGCACACATGCTATGTCCTGTTTTGGTCATGAATGACTTAAAATATACATACAAAGGATTTTCAATGTAGGGACAAAGGAGTCAAATATCTTGAGATCAGCCCTTAAAACTGTTCCCTGAGAAAGGAAAGTCTTAATGAGCAAATTCTTTTCTTCATTAAATATATGCTCAGATGAACCTAATGTATGCCCAGATATATTGAGTCATAGGAATTTCTTGAAGCAAGCAATAAAGTTATTTATTGGTTTGAAGTGTTAACTTCCTGATCAAGATTTTCAGAAGCACATAGTTGTGTTTATGCAGAAGGCCCAGTTTTCAGTGTATCTGAACTGAAATATAGATTATCTCAGTCTAGGAAAGTGATGAATTCAGAACTTTACCACAGTTTTCTATTTCATCATTGAGCATCAAGTTTTCCATTGTGATTTAAACCAATCTAAGTATCAGGTTTTCATCTATTCTTTGTTGGATAATTGATTGAATAGGACAGTGGCTATGCAATAACATTTTAAAAACTGAATACCACAGTTTGCACTACACAATAAAATTAAAGAAGTAGTATTAAGTATTAGTATTTAAATACCATATAATTCATGATCCAAGTATGATCATATCAGATTAGGAGGAGGGCAGATCCCACTTCCAATGCAAAGAAACAGCAGAATTAGGTGTGTTGTTATTAGGTCATTTACCTATTTTTTGTTCTAAAATCTTATTTCCTATGTCACTTACCAATATAAAAGGAACCAAAGAAATTCTGCAGTGATGTAAGTAGATTTTTCTCCTAAGATAGCACATGTTCCACCTTAAGAGGTGAAGGTTATATCTAGAGTTTTGATGTTTCAAACCAGCACAGGTCTAATTTCATGTACTTCTTGAGGGAGAGTTTTATGGTGTTAGTGGCATTATCTAGAACACCTGTCAACTTCTATACTGCAGCATGTAGGATTATTTCCACTTATCATGACTTTTGTATTTGGACTGAAGATGACTTAAGATAAAAAATGTTCCAAGATTCATTGGCTAAATTATTGATTAGTAAATTGAAGCTCAGTTTTTCTCCTTTTTGAATAAGATTCTAAAAATCTGTTTTTGCTGATTAGGCACATGTATGATCCAAGTAGATCTTAGAGTTTTCTCAGGGATAATACGCAGTCAGGCATTAATTTATTGAGAAACAAATTCAAAATTCCTGTTTGTAAATAGTGGCATATAGGCTTTTTATGCAATACAATTTCCATTATGGGAAGCCTAATATATTTATGAAAAAAATACATCTACAGTTTTCATATCACTCAAAGAACCTTCTGTTATCAGGTGCCTAGGTTCATAGTAGTAAGATTATGAAACTGATAGAAACCAAATAATCAATTATTTGGCTTTATTACTGAGCCCTTCTTATAAGGTTTGTCAAATTGAGGGAGATTTCAAATGACTACCTTTGTTTCCATAACTGCTCTTTATGCCCTGTTTCCATGAAAATATGGTTAAATGCCTAGCTCCTACAAAAAGGTCTACGGATGTTATATTACAGAAGACATGAAGCTCTTATAAAAGGGGTCACAGAGTAGGGTTTTAGACTTATGGCTTGCATGTTTTTTGCAGTGTTTTCCAAATAAAGTGTTACTTAGTGGGTGGATTAACTTAATCAAATATTAATAGATATACACAATGATTTTGCATAAAATACAGGATTCCCATATGCTTTGTACTTCTTCAATAAAGAAAAAAAATAATACAATTAAATTATTCTGCAATAAAGAACTGTTTAAGTAAATTATCATAACTCAACATAATGGAATATTATACAGCCAATAAAATTACAACCTAATGAGTACAGAAACAGAAAAGTATAGAAACATATGAAAATGTTTAACATGCAAATTAAATGAATCAGTAAAAAAGGACTAGATGAAAAATTTTCAAAAATAAAGGTTGGTTTATTATTAAATATATATATATATATATATATATATATAATTTTAAGGCTCTTGTACTGAAGAGACCTGGGTGACACCCAAGGGAAAATCAATGCAATTATGACATTTGTTTTGAGTGCTTTACCAAATCTTAAGTTAATTATAAATATATTGAACTCATATCAAAATGTGAATGAGGATACAAAGGCCAATACTGAAATATAGGGTCACCTGAATGCTCTAGTTAAGGGAAAACAGGGTTGTGAATGTAAACAGAAACTCAAATCAGCAGGGAGGACAGAAAATGCTAGGGAAATAAAAGCAAGAGTGTCTTCTTAATAGTATGAGTTTCTCCAGATTAAACTATCTGGATATTTTTCTATAGTTCATGCCTGGTGGATTTCTAGTTTACACCACCATCTACCTGATCTGAATGCTTACATGAAAGCTGTCTTCTTCTTGAAAAATGTCAGCTTCTAATCTGTCTTGTCTTTTCCCTTATTTTCAAAGAAGGTTTAGATTGCATAAATGTAATATTGAAAATCTAGGGAATTCCCATATCACCCACTGCCTCCAACCACACTTTCTTCCATTAGTATCTTTTGGTTTCTTTGTTTTAACTTTATTTTGTACATTTAATAATTGAAAATATAAACATTAAAAAAGAAAACACATTTAAATAAAAACATCCATTATTCAATTAAAAGTGCTGCATACATATAAATGTTTTTTTAATCTTACAATACATTGCCCACTATATTTGGTTCACAGTAACACAAAATATAGTATTTGTCCTTTTGTGCATGGCTTACTTTACTAAACATAATGTCCTACAGGTTCATCCATGTGTTCATATGCTTTACGACTTCATTTCTTCTTAAAGCTGCATAATACTACATTGTGTGAATACACCACAGTTTGTTTACCCATTCTTGTGTTCATGTACACCTGGCTTGGTTCCAACTATTGACAATCATGAAAAATGTCACTGTGAACATCAGTGTGCAGATGCCTGTTCATGTTACTGCTCTCAGTTCTTCTGGATATATACCCAGTAGTGGTATTGCAGGGACACATGGCAAATATATATTCAAATTCTTTAGGAAACTGTCAAGCAGTCACCCACATTGGCTGAACTATGCTGCATTCCCACCAACACTGAATAAGTGTTCCTATTTCTCCACATCCTTTCCAACACTTGTAGTTCTCTGTCCTTTTAATAGTGGCCATTTTGATAGATGTGAAATCATATCTTATTGTAGTTTTGATTTCCATTTCCCAAATCATTAGTGATGTTGAGCATTTCTTCAAGTATTGTTTTGCCATTTGTATTTCTTCTTTTATCTATTCAATTGTTGCCCATTTTTAATTGGGTCATTTGTCTTTTTATTGTTGAGTTGTAACATCTCTTAATATATCTTGGATATTAGACCCTTATCAAATATGTGATTTTCAAATTTTTTCTCCCATTATGTTGGCTGCCTTTTCACCCTTTTAACAAAGTCCTGTGAGGTGCAAAAGTACTTAATTTTGAGGAGGTCCCATTTATTTATATTTTCTTTTGTTGCATGTGCTTTGGGTGTAAGGTCAAAGAAACCACCACCTACTATAAGGTCTTTAAGATGTATCCATACCTTTTCTTCTGGTAGTTTTATGATACTGTCTTTTATATTTAGGTCTTTGATCCATTTTGAGTTGATTCTTGTACAGGGATCTTCTTTCATTCTTTTGGTTTTAGATGTCCAGTTCTCCAAGCACCATTTGTTGAAGAGATTGTTTTGTCCCATTAACATTAACTTGGTAGGTTTGTCAAAAACCAGCTGACTGTATAGGTAAGGGTTGATTTCTGGATTCTCAATTCTATTACACTGATTGACATGTCTATCTTTATGCTAGTACCATGCTGTTTTGACCCCAGTTTCTTTGTAATATGTTTCAAGATGTGGCAATGAAATTCCTCCCACATTGCTCTTTTTTTAAATAATGCTTTTGGCTATTCAGGTGCACTTTCCCTTCCAAATGAATTTGGTAATGGCCTTTTCTAATTCTGTAAAGTAAGCTGTTGGGAATTTGATTCATATTGCATTGAATCTATATATCATTTTGGGTAAGATTGACATCTTTACAATATTTATTCTTCTAATCCATTAACACAGAATCCCTTTCCATTTCTTTAGGTCTTTTAAAATTTCTTCTGGCATTACTTTGTACTTTTCTGCATATTGGTTCTGTCCTTCTTTGGTTAAATTAATTCCTAGGTATTTGAATCTTTTTGTTGCTATTGTAAATGGAATTTTTCCATTGATTTCTTCCTCAGATTGTTCAGTATTAGTGTGCAAAATCATTACTGATTTTTGCATGTTGATCTTATATTTTGTCACTTTCCTTAACTCATTTATTAGCTCAAGTAGCTTTGTTGTGGATACTTTAGAATTTTCTAATTATATGATCATGTCATCCACAAACAATAAGAGTTTTACTTCCTCTTTTCCTATTTGGATGCCTATATTTTTCTTTTTCTTTTCTAATTGCCCTAGCTAGAACTTCTAGTACAAAATTGAATAACAATGGGGGCAGTGGGCAGCCCTGTTTTATTCCCAATCTTAGAGTAAATGTTTTCAACCTTTCCCCATTGAGTATGATGTTGACCTGGGCTTTTCATATATGTCTTTTATCATATTGAGGAATTTTCCTTCTATTCCTATCTTTTGAAGTGGTTTTATCAAAAAAGGATGCTGGATTTTGTCAAATGCCTTTTCTGCATCAATTGAGATGATCATGTGTTTTTTTCTTTCTATTTGTTAATGTGGTGTATTACATTGAGTTTCTTATGTTGAACTAGCCTTGCATATCAGGAATAAATTCCACTTGGTCATGATGTATAAGTCTTTTGATATGCTGTTGTCTTCTATTTTCAAGTATTTTGTTGAGAATTTTTGCATCTGTGTTCATTAGAAAGATTGGTCTGTAATTTTCTTTTCTTGTAGTATCTTTATCTGGCTTTGGTATTAAGGTAATGTTGGCCTCATAAAATGTGTTGCATAACTTTCCTCCTCTTCAATTTTTTGGAAGAGTTTAAACAGGATTGGTGTTAATTCTTTCCGAAAGGCTTGCTAGAATTCACCTGTGAAACCATCTGGTCCTAGACTTTTCTTTGGTGGGAGATTTTTAATGACTTATTCAATGTATTTAAATCTGATTGGTCTGTTAAGTTCTTGTAGCATCAGTGTAGGTTTTTGTGCATTTCTAGGAATTTGTTCATTTCATCCAGGTTGTCTAGTTTGTTAGTGTGCAGTCACTAACATCTTTCATTGGTATGGCACCTGTAATTTGTTATTTAATACTCAGACTACTGTAGCAAAGACTCCTTCCATTTGTTTCTATTTAACTGAGCTGCATGGATCCCAAAGTTTGGTGTTTTTACTGTAATTCTCATTAACATTACCTGATGTATTTCCATTGTAATTTTTTTAAAGATTTATTTTATTTTTATTTGTTTATTCTCCCCTTGCTGCTTGTGCTCACTGTGTCCATTTGCTGTGCATTTTTCTGTGTCTGCTTGTCTCCCTTTGTTGCATCATTTTGCTACACTAACTCACTACACTGCATGGGCCATCAGCTCAACAAAGCACAGGGAACATCAGCTCAGTGCACCATGTGGGCTGGGTTGCCTTTATCAAGAGGCCTCAGGAATTAAACCCAGGGCCTCCTATATGGTAAATTGGACCCAAACTATATGAGCCACATCCTCTTCCTTCCATTATAATTTAAAGTCTATCTTTCTCTTTGTTGTCTTGTAGAAGACAAGGATTTATGTGAGTTCCCAGGTTTTCTCTTTTGTTTTAATTTATTTTTTTAGGATAAGACATGACTTTACTTATTTTCCTTAATTTATTTAAAAGGATACAAAGGTTACATAAGTGTCACACAAAAAATATAAGGATTCCCATATGCAACACTCCCCATACCTCCCACAAATCCCCACATAAACAACATCCTTCATTAGTGTGTCACATTCAATGCAACTGAAATATGCATCCTGGGGCATTGCCACTGAGCATGGACCATAGTTCACTTTGTAGTCTACACTCTCTTCCACACTGTTCTGCATGTTATGGGATGATACAAAATAGCCTATATCTGTATTTGCAATGTCATTCAGGATGATTCTCAAGTCCCCAAAATGTCCCCATATTATAATTGTGTTTCCCTCTCCCTACCCCAAGAGACTTCAGTGGCCACAGCCTCGACATCAAAGTTGTAATTTCTTCCATTGCTAGAATCACAATATGTCTATAGTAGAATACCAATAAGTCCACTCTAGTCCATGGTTCATTCCCCAAAACTGAGGATTCTGGTATGGTGATGTTCACTTCAACTCTAATTGAGATGGTGCTTTGATCCCATACAGCCCATGGATAGGACTCTCTTGCTTACAGTTGTAGGCTTTCTCGTTTCCTTGGTATGGAAATACATTCTTGTTAGTTGTCTTGGGTGAGTCCAATGAACTGGAGAATATTTTATGCAACTCTGCTGAGGATCCAGGCCCACATTGCACTTGGACAACCCAAAGGTTCCAGGCTCTTGGGCATACACCTACAAACTCAAGCACCAAGTATAGTTTTAAATAGAAAGGACAGGTGAGCCATATGTAAGGAAGCCATAATTGAGTCCAACTCTGTCACTCTCAGGAGCACAAACTCCAAAGTAGGGCACTGGCAAGGCACCAAGGTCCAGAGCTATCTATCCTCACCATATAACCTGCGTATCTCCAGTGCACTCAGAAATGCCACTATTTGGGGTTGTATCCACTTTGGCAGTCTACAAGATCCTGCTGAGATATGCATAATTGTTATCTCTGGTATGAAACCTGACTCACTTTAAAGTCTCTTAGGCACATAAACTCATTTGTCTTTACCTTTTCACCCTTTATTGAAGGTTTTTTTCTGTTACATTGCTAGTTGGTACTTGGTAGTAATCCCTCAGTTCCAGGGAGGCTCATCCCTGGTAGTCATATCCTATGCTGGGGGGAAGGTAATACATTTATATGTGAGTTTGGCTTTGAGAGAGTCTCAGCAAAAAGGAGTCTCTCAGGAGGCAACTCTTAGGCACCCCACAACAGTAGGATAAGTTTAAATTTCAAGAGCAAAAGCTCATAAACATAGTTGTCAATATCAAGGGCCTATCAGTGGATCACGCTCCTTCACTAGTCATTGCCCCTGCACTTGGTGGACTGTTGCTGCTCTACTAGAGAATGTGGCAGAACTCTCCAGGATGGGAACTCAATATTCTTTTTGTTATTGTGTGAATCTCCACCCACTCTGACAATGCCCCATGAACATTTGAATATGTTTATATATCTTATATGTATGCCCAGGTGAACTTCTTCCCAATTATCCCTCATCATTGACACCCCACATGAATGATCCTCCCCTAACCATGTTGTATCTCTTCTGTGATCCAAAGCCTCTTCAAAAAGGAAGCCAATAGACAATCAGTGAGATGGAATCAGAGTAAAGAACTCTTAGAATCAGTTCCTGCTATGGGGCATTTGATGATCACCCAGAGCTATCTAGAGCACATGTTTGGGGGCTCCAGGAGACCATAAACACATCCTGCAATGTCCTTGAAAGAATGGAAGTTGGACAGTGCCCATCTGCAGAGAGGATTCATAAGTAGAGCACTCCACATCATGGAGGCCAGTGCCCATTTTCCACCGGAGTCACAAGCTGCCTTGGGAGCTTTTCTGCAGCTGGAAATAGAAGCTCCACTTCCTAAAAATGGGGAAGGAAGAGATAGCTGGGTGGCAAATTCAGCTACTGATTAGTGAATTTGGTGGGTTGAAGTATAATCTTAAGAACAACTAAAGTTTGAAGATGTTCAAGTCAGAAGGAGACCGACCAGTAGCCACCATTTAACTCTATGCCTGCCATGAGGGGAAATGGGGCTGACTGAAAATCACAGTGCTGGTAGGGACTGGCTTCTTTCCATCTTGATCATATTGCCACTCTAGCCTAAGTCCCAGGCCCACCTTGGGCAGGGAGGAAGCTGGGGAGACCTGTGCCATCCTGTCTGGGAAACTACAGGCCATGCCACAGAAGTTGGTGATCATCCTACTTTGGCAGCACAAGCCTCCCCAGGAGCTGTTCTGTGGCAGGAATCATAAGTTTCATTCCCCAAAACAAGGGAGGAAGAGACCATTGGCCACTGATTTCAGCTAAAGTATAACCCTAAGAACAGCTAAAATTTGATCCTGTCCGATCGGAAGTAAACTGGTAGCCACCATTTTGACTGCAACCCCAGCATAAAGGGAAGCCGGGCTGACTGAAAATCACAGTGATGGTAGAGATTGGTTTCTTTCACCCGGATGGGCCTGCAGCACTAGCCTTGTCTTCAGCTCCAACTCTAGCAAGGAGGAAGCTGGTGGGCCCTGCACCAGCCTATCTAGGTAACTGCACATACATTTACCTGGCATAGACTTAATACTTGGAAGTCTATTGGGGCAACTGTGGTCATTTTGAACCTGCATAGCATAAATTGCTACCCACACCTGCATCTCCATCCCCACCCCAGGCAGGGGAGAAAGGTGTGTGAAGCTTCATCAGTCTCTCTGAACAACCACAGGCTAGGACTGCAAGAGTTGGAATATTCCACACAGCTGTGGCACTGTCTCTACCTCTGGCATAGGAGAAAGTTGGGAGAAGATTCATTGGTTCCTGGGCAATGAGGGCAGCTTGACCCTACACAACTTATAGCACCAACAACATCCTTGACTCCTATTACACAACCAGTAAGGGAGAAAGGGCAGGAAGTCCTAAACTAAAGAAAAAACTGCACCCAGAATAATTTCTCTAGTAAGCCAGATGTCAAGAAACCAAAAAAAATTACTACCCACACAAAGACAGAAAGATATGGCACAGTTAAAGGAACAAGATAACCATCCAGATGATGTAAAGTAGTTGAGACAACTAATCATAGATGTTCAAACAAATACTAATTTCAATGAGATGGCTAAAGAAATTAAGGATATTAAGAAGACATTGGATGAGCACAAAGAAGAATTTGAAAGCATACATAGAAAAATAGCAGATCTTATGGGAATAAAAGGTGTAGCGAATGAAATTAAAAATATCTTCAAATCATATAACAGCTGATTTGAAAAGGCAGAAGAAAGGATTGGTGAGCTTGAAGAAATGGCCTCTGAAAGTGAACATACAAAAAAAACAGGTGGAGAAAAGTTTGGAAAAACCTGAACAAGGTCTCAGGGAAATAAACAGCAAGAGAAGTGCAAGGATACATGTCATAGGTGTCCCAGAAAAAGAAGAGAAGGGAAAAGGGGCAGAAGGAATATTTGAAGAAACAATGGTAGAAAATTTCCTAACCCTATTGAAGAACCTTGATATCCATGTCCAAGCATGACTTACTCCCATCCAAAAAAAATCTTAAAATACCAACTCCAAGACACATACCAATCAGAATGTCAAATGCCAAAAGACAAAGAGAGAATTCTGAGAGCAGCAAGAGAAAAGCAATGAATAATATATAATAGATACTCAATAAGATTAAGTGCTGATTTCTCACGAGAAACCATGGAGGCAAGAAGACAGCACTATGATATATTTAAGATACTGCAAGAGAAAAACCATTAGGCAAGAAATGTATATCTAGCAATATTGTCTTTCAAAAATGAGGCCGAGTTTAGAATATTCGCAGATAAACATAAACTGAGAGAGTTTGTAACCAAGAGACCTGCTTTGCAGACAATACTAAAGATGGTACTATAACCTGAAAAGAAAAGACAGGAGAGAGAGGCATGGAAGAGCATCTAGAAATGAAGATTATATCAATAAAAGTAACTAAAAATGTCAAAAGAGTGGTGAAAATAAAATATGACAGATATAACCCAATGTAACCGTTGGCCAATTGATGTAATTATGAATTCCAAAAATATAATTGGATCATGCTTGTAAACTGATCTGTTAATCTGGGCATGATTAGGTTATGATTAGGGTGTTGAGCCCCACCCCTTGGTGGGTGGGGAATCAAATATAAAAGGCATGGCAAGAAGAAGGATTTTGAGAAGCAGCTTTGATGTTGGAAAGAAGGCCCCAGGAGAAGAGAAGTGAACCGTTTGCCTGATCGCCTACAGCTGACCTTGTGGAGGAAACAGGAGCTAAGCCCGGAGAGAAATGCAACCTTGGGAAGAGAGGAATCCAAGAAGCCTGAACCCTGGGCAAATGTCAGCAGCTGTCTTGCTCCAACACGTGACAATGGACTTTGGTGAGGGAAGAAACTTATGCTTTATGGCCCGGTAACTGTGGACTTCTACCCCAAATAAATACCCTTTATAAAGACCAACCCATTTTTGGTATTTCACTTTAGCACCCCTTTGGCTGACTAAGACACCCAAATATACAGAAAAAACTTAAACAAAAATATAAAGCACACATATTCAGTAAACTACAACTCATTGTTAAAAGACATTTTAAAAAGACCTAAATAATTGGAAGAACATTCTGTCTCATGGATTGGAAGACTAGACATTATTAATATGTTGATACTACTCAAATTAATGTACAGATTCAATGCAATCATAATAAAAGTTTCACCAGCATTTTTTAAATAAATGGAAATCATGACTATCAAAATTATTTGGAAGAGTAAGGGGTCCAGAATAGCCAGAAACATCTTAAAAAGGAAAGGCAAAGTTGGAGGACTCTCATTTCTGGACTTTAAGTCATATTACCTAGCTCCAGTGGTAAATAAAAACAACCTAATATTGGCATAAAAACAGACACATAGACTAATGGAACCAAATTGATGGTTAAAAATCACATCTATGTTCAAGAGATTTTTGATTAGCCTGTCAAACTCACCCAGCTTGGACAAAACTGTGCATTCAAGAAATAGTGTTGAGAAAACTGGATATCATAGCAAAAGAAGGAAAGAGGACTCCTATCTCACACCTTATACAAAAGTTAACTCAAAATGAAACAGAAACCTAAATATAAAAGCAAGAACCATAAAACTTCTAGAAGAAATTTTAGGAAAATATCTTCAACACCTGGTGGTATGTGGTGGATTATTAATGGAGATAAGAGGAGGACTTATATGGAATACTGATATTTAATGTATGTAGATGTTTTATTTAGCTTTATGGTAAAAGTGTGGAAATGTACAGAGTTGATGGTAACACATTATAGTGTGTAACTGCTTGTTTACAAATGGGGATGTGACTGAAAATGGTAGTCTAGGTGTGGGATTCTTCTGATCTTTACTTCTAAGAAATGGTTTAGAGGCCAGCTCCACTTCCCATGCAGGGAAGACAGCACTATCAGTTCCTGCTGAAAATAATAGGAACATTCTTGCTTTGCACTGTTAGTTAGGGATTTCTGTCTCTCCATTATCTCCTGCACAGCCTGGAATTTTCTGAGCCCCTGCATGTACACACTGACCTTGTGTTTTGTGAAAAGAGAATAAAAACCATGATGGGAGTCAGCAAAGGAGAATAGTTCCATTAGCCATTCTCCCCTTCACATCTCTCAACATCAGTGTTCAGTATAATTTATTGCACTGCTCTGGACTTTGCTGGACAGTGCTCTACAAGAATTTGCAGGGCAGATTCTTGCAAGTGGTGACCCCAACATGATCAGACCAACAGGTGGCTCAAGGTAAGGGAACAGCAACACCCACTGGGTATAGTTACCTATGTGAATGAATTCAGTAAAGGGAATTTTCTACATCTTCATGGGACTAAGAATTTCCAAAGAATAGGATATTTTTGTAAAAGCAATACAACTCTTAAAGGCAGCTGATTGCACAGTCCAAAAATGACAAATGTGCTCCCTATTACAAACAAGTCTAAAATATTTTCCTTTGTTTCCTAAAAGAGGAACTTTAGAATTGGAATTATGAGAGCACTTAGGAAAAAAGTTAAAAACAAAATATGAGCAAGGAGAAAAAATTCCCATTTCTACCCTAATAACCTGGAGCATAGTAATAGCAAACTTGTGTCCACTATATACGTCTTTTCCCATGGTTCCCTCAGAAGAGCTTCCAGTTAAAGACCCTGTATCCCCTGAAAAGGAAGAAATACTTTTAACTCCTCCACCTCCTCCAATCTTTTTTGAGAATCAAAAACATTAGCCAGCTGTGGAAAAGTGCTTTAAAGTGCCATAAAGGAAGGTTAGTCAAGATGGCTATGGTTTAAGTGGGTGCTCACTGCCTCTCACTCAAAATATGGCTGATTGGGGACAGGATCCTGACCAAGTGAGCTGTTTTGGGAGCCCACAGATCAGGAGCCCTTGGGGCATCAATCTGGAGGGTGCTGAACAGGGATATAGATTGCTCAAGATAAAACCATGAGTTTTTAGCCCTGGGCCTGGAAATCATGGATGGCTAAGCCCCACCCTCAGGGCAGGGGGCTAGGATGAGCCCAGATTCCTGTTGGCCACCCAGAGAGAGGGAGTATTCTCTGAGTAGTAGGGTACTGGCAAGGGGAAGAGAGGGGTTTCCTTTCTGTGGGTCTGGATGCCTGGACCCCATGTGAGCTTTGAGAAGTACACCAGCTAGCTTGAGGTGGCATCAGGCAGAGGGGAGAAGTGAGGAAGCCTGATTTACCTAACTGCCCTGGGATACAGAAGTTTGGCCTGAGAGAGGGCAGCATCAGCCAATTTAGTAGTTCTGCTCTGAGGATTATCTGAATTTCAACTTCCCTAAGGGAGTCAAGCAGTGGGAAGCACTTAATAAGTTTCCAGAAGCCTATTTATGGTCCCCTTGGAGGAAGGGTGGTCTAGAAGAGGGTGGAGAATCATTTCTGTGCAGTGAACTAAGTCATCAATGTCTTATTTGAATTTCAAAAGGGAACTTAACATGGTCAGGAAAGGAGAGGGGGAATCTGCTCACACAGCCTGCCAAATCCTGCTGCCCTAGGAGAGTCAAACCTGCCTGAGGGAAAGTGACTGAATAGCTTTCTGAAGAGTTAATTGGCCATATTAGAAAGGTAGCTTTGTGGAAGAGTTTATTCTTTGAGTATAAGAAGGCCCTAGTTCGATTCCCTGCTCCTCTAAGAGTAATGAGCCACCGGAATATCTAACATCCAGCTGACACTTTAGGTCAAGGAAAATATACATATTTTATGTCTTGCATTTAGATTTATTATTGTTGTTTCATTTTCCTATTAATTGTATTCAGTTTTTGCAACGGCTTCATCTTTGAAGACGCTTTGGATCACAGAAAGGTTACAACTGGGGTAAGAGAGGATCATTTGTGTGGGGTGTTCAGGATGGGAGATGCATGAGAAGAAGTTCACCTGAGCATACATATAAGGTAAATAAAAATGTTCAGATGTTCATGGGGCATTGTCACAGTGGGTGGAGACTCACACAATAAATGAAAGAATAATGAATTTCAATCCTGGAGAGCTCTGCCACATTCTCAAAGGGAGCAGCAACAGTCAACCAAGTGCAGAGGCAATGACTGACAAAGGAGGATGATCCACTGATGGGCCTTTAATATTGATGACAAGTCTTATGAGTCTTTGCTCTTGAAATTGAAACAGTCTATTCTTATGGGTTGCTTTAGGGTTGCCTCCTGAGAGCCTCCTTGTTGCTCAAATGAAGCCTAGTTCTAAGCCAAACTCAGCATATGAATGTATTTTCTTCCCTCCACTGTGGGATATGACTCCTAGGAATAAGCTTCCATGGCACCAAGGGATTGCTACCATTCACCAACTACCAATGCAACTGGGAAAAGACCTGAATAAAAGGGGGGAAAGGTAAAGACAAATGAGTTTATATGGCTAAGAGACTTCAAAGTGAGTTTGGAGGTCAGCCCAGAGGTAACGCTTATGTACATCTAAGCAGGATTTCATAGACTTCCAAGGTGGATGCCACCCCAAATATTGGAGTTCCTGAAGGCTCTGTAGATTCCCAGGCCCTGTGGTCAGGGCAGATAGCTCTGAAGTTTGGTGCCTTGTCAGTAGGTCCTACTTTGGTGTTTGTGCTCCTAAGAGTGACAGAGTCAGACTCAATTATCTCTTTCCTGCACATGGCTCATTTGTCCCTCCTATTCAAACCTATACTTCATACTGGAGTTTGTTGGTGTATCTCCAGAGACTCGAGTCTTTGGGCATTACAAGTGCCAGCTGGGTCCAGAACCTCAGTGGATCTGCAACACCTACTCTTTAGCTCATTGGACTCACACAGGACAACTGGCAGGGAGATGATGATGGGCAAAGGCCATCCCAGAGAATAGAGTCTGCAGCTGCAGGAAGGATAGTCCCATCCATCTTCCCCATGGGATATATAGCCCCTGTTAATTGGAGTTGTAGTATACATCACAATCCCAGGAACCTTGGGATTGGGGGAAGAGCTATGGACTACAGTGGACTTACTGGTATTCTACTATAGACATAGAGTGATTCTAGGAATGGAAGAAATTACAACATTGATATGGAGCCAGTGGCCACTGGAGGCTCTGCAGCAAGGAGAGGGTAAAAGGATTGTAATACAGGTTTTTTTTCAGGACTTGGGAATTTTTCTGAGTGACATTGCAATGACAGATATAGACCATTTTGTATCTTCACATATAATGCACAACTGTGTGGGAGACAGTGTAGACTACAATGCCAACTATGGTCCATGCTTAATGGCAAAGCCCCAGGATGTGTTTATCAATTGCAATGAATGTGCCACACTAATGAAGGATATTTATGTGGGAGGTTGTGGGATGTATGGGAAGTGGAGCATATGAGAATCCCTATATTTTTTGTGTAACATTTATGCAACCTAAGTATCTTTTAAAATTTTTTAAAAAAATAAAAATAAAATACAAAAAAGCTATAAAGCTAGGAGAATGTCATGCTTTTCCTGTAATTTTCCAAGATGGACAGCCACAGCATAACTCACTTCCCTATGCCGTCTTTAAAAAGCTACATAAAAGCATTGTTAAAAATAGGTTCCATAATTCCTTCACATAGGGAATATTGGACTCCATTGCTAATAGCTATTAAATATGCCCATGTGCTTGAAAAGTTCTTGTAAAAACTCTTGTTATCCCAGTTCAATTTAATATTTGGCAACTAGAATATCAAGAAGGCTGCTCTCAACAGGCAGAAGCTCTGAATAAAGCCTTTATCAATGAAATCATGCTTGTAAGAAAACATTCTGAAAAGAATTAACTAAGATAAAGAAAACATTCCAGCAGCAGCTCTGCAAACCCCCTACTGCCTATATGATAATGTAGCTGTGAGCTGGTGGGGGCTAATAAAATTAAACCACTGGAAAAGTAAGAAAACTTGGCAGCACAGTTTCCAAAAAAATTCTCAAA
>JAQZBX010005444.1:9291-56483 GCA_029593785.1 Cabassous unicinctus
CCCCCCCCCCCCGTTTTTGCTGTTTCTGTGTCCATTCACTGAGCAACTCTCTGTGTCCATTTCCTGCCCTCTCTTCCCATCCTCTTCCTTTCTTCACTGGGACTCGATCCTCAGAACCTCCAATGTGGGAGAGAGGCGTCCTACTGCCTGTGCCACCTTAGTTCCTGGTTTTTTGGTGTGTCTCATCTTGACTCTCTCTTGTCACTCTCCTATTACATCATCTTGCTGTGTGGCTTGCAGGGCCTGGTGGCTCACCCGCATGTGGGGCCTAGGGGGCTCTCCCGCACGAGGGTCCTGGCAGCCCACGTACCTTCTATATTTTTATTTTTTAAATTTTTACCGGGAGGTCCTGGGGATCAAACCCAGATCCCTCCAGATGGGAGATGGACGCTCAACCACCCAAGCCACATCCATCTCACTGCTATATCTCTTAAGGTTGACCAAAGATACCCAAACTTACAGTCTTTTCCCATACAGGGTGGTCATATAACAAATCAGGCTTAGTTTATCACCAGCATTCTAAAAACCAGACCTAGGGAGAAAAATTATTTCTGGGGACACATGCATGGTTTCCAATATAGTGAATGTTTAGCCTATCCTCTGTTTTTTTAATAACCACCAGTCTAATAGGTATAAGGTGATATTTCCTTGTGGTTTTGATTTGCATTTCCCTAATAGCTAGTGCTGTTGAGCACCTTTTCAAGTGCTTTTTTAGCCATTTGTATTTCTTTTTTGGAGAAGTGTCCATTCAAATCTCTTGTCCATTTTTAAAATGGGTCTTTTTATTTTTGAGATGTAGTATTTCTTTATATGTCCTTATTGGATAGATGGTTACCAAATATTTTCTCCCATTAAGTAGGCTACCTTTTCACTTTCTTGACAAACTCTTTTGAAGGGCAAAAGGTTTTAATTTTGAGGCGGTCCCACTTATCTATTTTACCTTTCATTGTTCATGCTTTGGGTGTAAAATTTATGAAACTGTTTCTTACTTCAAGATCTTGTAGATGCTTTACTACATTATCTTCTAGGATCTTAATGGCCTTGGCTGTTATACTTAGGTCTTTGATCGATCTTGAGTTGATTTTTGTATAAAGCGTGAGAGATGGATATCCAGTTTTCCAAGCACCATTTGTTGAAGAGGCCATTCTCTCCCAGTTGAGTGGGCTTGGTGGCCTTGTCACATATCAGTTGGCCGTATATGTGAGGATCTACATCAGAACTCTCAATTCTGTTCCATTGGTCAGTATGTCTATCCTTGTGCCAATACCATGCAGTTTTGACCACTGTAGCTTTGTAGTATGTTTTAATTATATACAGTTAGTTACTTGTGTAGTTACATGAATGTCCATATATCCTCTGAATGTAAGAATTGAATTTGTGTGGCCCTGTGATTGTTCCCCATCACCAAGCACATAATTTTGTCCCATCCCCCACAATTGTTGATGGAATGAACATGGATAATTAATCAGCATATAATCATGATCTCTTCTCCCACAGACAACTCTGGAATTTTAAGTATGAGTGATTGGAAATCGTTCTCTAAGGTATATTGTTTATTATACGGACTGCATTCCTTCTTCCCTAGTATATTTTGAAGTAAGTTACTCTATTTATTTTCTCCTCTCTCAAAAAATGGGACTAGGGCTGGTGCCAGATTCTGGACCCTGGAACAGGTTAGTGGCTAGAGTAATGGCTTGGTATTCTTTCAGGTGAGTATACGTATGATGGTAGGATTCTTGCCAGAAGAGCAGACTTCATGGGTTTGAATCCTGGCTCCACTGCTTACTAGTTCTATGACCTTTAGCAAGTTACTTAAAGCCTCTTCCCGTCAGTTTTCTTATTAGCAAAATGAGGATGATAACTACCTACCTTACATACATTGTAAAGTCCCTAAAATTGTACCTGGTATATACAATGCTCATCAAACTTTTGTTGTGGTTGCTATTCTTTTAATTCCCCAAGATTTGGAGCCTGTTGCCAAACATAATAAGTGCTTAATATTTGAGTGAACACATGAATGAACAACTGTATAGTCAGCACCTTCTGCTTAGAACAGGGTTCTGGGTGAACATTTTCCTCTTGCTGCTAGGACGGAAGTGTATGGAGAAATGATATTCAGGCATCCAATGCTCAGAACCTGCTACTGCAGTGGAAGAGACCTGTGACAGGCACGCATGAGTTGCCTCTGGCTTAATAAAATTGATCACTTTATTCCATGCTGCCAGATTTTATGTATCACTAGATTGTATTCAAGGTATTATTTTTACATTCATTGATTAACAAAAGTGGGAATTCTCCTGCAAGCAGTCTATTGTATTTAAAAAATTAAAACAATTACAAGAAATGATATTAATCACATGAACAACAATAACAACGAGCATTTACTGCATACTATTGTGCCTTCATATATTTACAGAGAGCATCTCATTTAATCCTTGCAACATCCCTATGAGGTGGGAGCTAATATTACCCCATTGTGATGAAACTAAGGTTTAGAGGAGTTAAGTAACTTACTCAATGTTACATAGTAAAATGGGTGATTGGACCCAGGTGATCTGAGTGAAGAATGATGACATGATGCTGCCATAGTTCAGAAGCAAGGATTGCCAATTAGCAGTGTTCGGTAAACGAGTTCTCTGAAAGGAAGAGAAAAAAGTTCTGATTGTAGCATTTGCTGATTTCCATCATCATAATCTACTTCAAAGTATTCATGTGACATTGACCTGTTCCCCAAATTCCTGAACCTTCACAATCATCTCCAGAGGGTCTGCTCACACTGACCCCAGCCCAGCTGTCAGAGGGCCCTGGTGCCCTGCAAAGGATGCCACATTGTGGTGGAATTCACAGCAGTAAGCATGATGCACATCAGGGCAAAAGCTCCAGTACAATGCACAGGAAAGAAAAGAGAAAGAATCTGCACAAATTCAAAGGATGCTTATAGTTTGGGAAGGAAGAATTTGAATTTAGGATTTTTTGATAGTGAAGATCCAGGAGCCGGTTACTGAGGAGAATTTGGGCTTGGCCTAGGGACTTATGTTATTAAAAATCAGACAAACCAGCAAAAACCTCCTTTTTACTTAAGTCTGGGATTTGATGGCAGAAACACTTGTTATCTTCCTAAATTGAGAGAGGAAATAGATGAAGTAACAGCCATATTTTCTATCTCTGGGAATTCATACGAACTTTCCATCAGAAATATGTCTGAGCTTTATCTGAAGGTAAATTAGACTACAAGAATAAAGAGAAATTCCTTGCTCATTTAACTACCTTAAACCGTTTCTAGAATAATATCTGTGTATGTGTATATATGTATTGGTATATATCATATATACATGCCCATGCATATACATAGTTCATTGATATGTGGGTATTGGACAAAGCACCATTTGATATGTTGAAGCATCTAGCTTTACATTTAACAAATATCTGCTTGCCCATTTTCTCTAATGTTCCCCATCTGGAGCCATGCAGGTTGCAAAGTGCATGGGAATTAGCTGTACATGGGTCCCCATCAGACACTGAAGGAGATGCACTTGGGTCATAGCAGCTGCTATTTTCTGGCACAGACCAAATCATTTGGAATGCCACAGAATGAGAAGCTTCCTGTCAACTGATGGCACTTACAGCAGGGGAACAGAACCCTTTTTATACTCGCTGTTAATCTGTAAGGCTAGGAATCCATTCAGTTTTCTTACTCAGCAATGTCTACTTTTCTCATTCTCAGTGAGAAAAATCTACAAATAGACTGACAGTATTGCTGCTGCAGTGTCTGGGAGACACGTGTTTGTATATGGGGGAATGGGTGGGATTAGATTCTTTATAAGATTTTCCTGTAGCCCTGTTTAACCTGACTTGAACTCTTGGTAATAGAAATATATATATGTATATATATTAATATATATAATAAATGTATATATTTTATATATGTTTATATATGAAGAATTAGCATTTTCCCTCTTATGAAATGGAATAAATTGCATTATTACAGAGTAAATGCCGTTAGACTCTAGGATGGTGAAAGACAAGTGAACATTAAAGGGAAGCCATGATTATTTCAATGACTTTGGATCTCATAATGAAAAAGTTTATGAGACTCTTTGTTGCTCAATAAGTAGAATTAGTTTCAAGCCCTTTTACTCTAATTGCCACCTTTTTCATACCATTTCCTTCTTATTGCTTGAGTGAAGTCTGATATAAGTTTTTTTTTTAAAAAACACATTTAAGATTGAACATATATTTTTGGTTTTATTTAGACAGCACCCCACTTTTGGTACCAATTTTTGTTTAGCAGCATAGGTGAGGATAATCTGTGGTCACAAGGAAACCCCACCCTCTCAGTGGCTTACCACCTAGGGGTTTTTACCTCCCCTTGCTCATGCCAAGTGTTGTGGGTTTTTTCCGGCTCGCTAGAGCAGCCCCGCTTCAAATGATGTCTGAAGGATACAGGCTACAACTGTGATGTAGCACCTTGCACATTAGCTTCAGGGTCATGTGAAAAGAGAGGAGCTTAGGGAACTCACATCAGCTCTTCTGGGCTTCAGGTTGGAAAGTATAGGTATCATTTCATCCCCGGCCCATTGGCCAAAGGCTGTAACATAAGTGCAAGGGCAGATGGAAGATAAACTCCTTCCACGTGCTCTGGGGAAGATCACAAATATGAGTTGAGGAACATAATGCATTACTTCTAACTTTGTTTATTATTTGCTTGGGTGTTATGGCATTAAATTCTATTGCTTTTTGTTAGGTATTCACCTTTTTCTCATATTTTAAATATTTTACCCACATAAACAGATGTTTGGGACTTCAAATTTTCAAAAGGAAGGAATTAACAATGGACTAGTTTGCCTAATTGTTCTTTTTAATTAAATAAATCACCTTTTATTTTATTGGGCTCAGTCTAATCCTGGATGTGGATTATCAAAGACATTACCCTTTGGTTTTCTGAGATGAAATTGGAAACTTCTTACATGTGTTCAGTGCCTTTAGTACTTTTATGGCTATCATTCCTTTGTTCTTCACAATGACCTGTGACTAGCAGGTGCTGTTTCCTTAATTGATGGATAAGGAAACTTTGTCTCAGAAAGGCTAAATCATTTACTCAAAGCCATGTTTTGGTTTGCTAAAGGCTGCCAATGCAAAAATACCAGAAATGGGTTGACTTTTATAATGGGAATTTATTTGGGTAAAAATCTTACTGTTCTGAGGCTGTGAAAATGTTGACATCAAGGCATCATCAGAGATGGTGTCTCACCAATGGTCAGCTGCTGGCAATCCTGGACTCTTACCATATGAGAGTGCAAAATGGCAGCCAGTCTCTGCTTTCTCCTCCAGGCTTACTTTCTCCCCAAGCTTAGCTGCAGGCAATTAGGCATATGGCTCATCTCTCCCCAGGCTTTGTCTCTTTGGCTTTGGGCTGCTCCACTGTTTCCAGCCTCTGGCCTCTCTCACATGGCAGGGTAAAAATGGCAGCCTTCTTTCTCTGTGTTCCATTTATATAAGACTCCAGTAAAAGGATTATGACCCACACTCAGTCTCATGATCTAACTGAAGTAATCAAGTCAAAGACCCTAAAGTGATCTAATCAAAAGATCCCTTGACTGACTCTAACCAAAAGTTCCCACTTAACAATAGTTTCACACGCACAGGAATGGGTTAGCTTAAGTACATAATTTCCTGGGGTTCCCAAAAGACTCAAACAGCACAAGCCACTTGAGCCCAAGTCTCCTAACTCTTAAACCTGTGTACTTTTTCTAAAACTATGCAGCTTCCCAGGAAAGGATGCATTCCCTTTACTCTCAAGTTCTTCTCAATGAAACAGAAAAATGGAAAATTGATTCTTTGTGGGACACAGAGCACTCTGTAAAATATGGTGAAATTTTACATGGAGGTATCTCTACCTCCACCACTTAATCCATGTTAGACCTTCTAGAAGTAGAGGCTCTACAAACAAGATAGTCTGTGTGGGTCTATTGTCTTTGGATTGCTTTACGTATTCATTTATATAATGTTTCTTCTCCAATCAGCTGAAAGCTGAATTATGCTTTTGGTTTAGTTATCAGAGTTAATGGGCTTCCTGAAATATCAATGCCTATTATTGTCTTTTCAATAGCGTCAGTAAAACTGACTCCTGAATTTATTCCATTAACTTTATCACGCAAGCTGGAAGAACTCATCATTCCTGCTGGGTAGTCAGAAGGATGCCTGCATTTGGTCAAACTACTGTTGTGTGTATGTGTAGGTGTGTGTGTTTATTTCTCAACATAGTGACCAGAATAGGAAAGGAGTAGGAAATCTGTCCTTTTGGAGGAATAGCACTTCATGGTCTGCAATCAAACAGTTATTTTCCAAGAAAAAACACAAAATTCTACTCAATTCAATTACTTTTTATTGAACACCTATGCGGTAATGTATCACTACACTAGAGACTGACTATCAAATACCCGAAGATGAAGAAATGGGACAGACTATTATTGTCCTGTTTTTAAGCCTTGTTAGTATTCAAAATATAGAGGACTTAAAAAATGGAAAGAAATAGCTTTTTACACAGCTAGATCATTTCTTCTATCTATATAATAAAACACTTCAAATTTCCCTTCATCTGGTTTAGAGATGGTTCCTTTAATAAATATTTTAACTGTAAAATTGCCATTCAAAAAAGTATTTAAAGGTGAACACTTTTCCTTTACTTCTTTTCTACCTTGTTTAATAAAATGATGAGTGACTTCCATAATTGAATTTTTTAAAGGTTTAATGACCTTATGTAATGTGATGTGTAGGAAAAGAAAACTAATCCATTGTCTGGATACTATGTAAATAAAAATGTTCCTGAAAAATTTTATTTGAATTCAGGTGTGAATTTCACAGAAGAGGTTTTTTTTTGGCATTTAATTTGGTAAAGACCATAACATTTTCCATTTTTCCATGTAAATTATAAATTACAGAGTGTTACAGACAGATGTATCATTGGTTTATAAAATGCTATTGTAAATAAAAAAGGATCAGCAAAATCAATTTTAACATCATCACTTAAAGAGCTGTTTCAAATCTTCCCATTAAAGTTTCTTGTTATATCAGGAATGTAAACTGGTGAAGAGAGAAATATGATCACTTGAGTTGATTTTTAGACAAACTCAAAAGATGGTGTACTTCTGGCAACCATCTTGTTTGACCCAAATAAGATGAAAGTGGGGGATGGGTTTCCAGATGGTCTCATGTCAACACAATCAGAGGTCTTTCTTTTAAATGTACAGGGTCTAAAAGAAAGGGCCAGATTCATATCCTGTGGGGACCTTCCCACAGTTACATTTGGGGAATGAATCTGATGCTTTTAATAAGGTAGATCTATGTGATATTTAAACTTTTGAGTTCAAGAGCTCCATGAGCTTATTTTATTGTGTGTCAATAAGGTGCCTTGGCTTTCAAGTTTAGATTGAAGTTTGGTTAATTAAAAAAGTTCCAATTTAGTAAAACTGTTTTGGTGGTTAAAACAATCTCCAAATCACTTAATGTTTTATGAGGGTTAGGTTTTCAGTTTTCCAGAATATTTTCTAAAGAGAAATAGGATTTCATTTAAAAAAACTTTGATTCCAACTTTTATAGTTTGAAGTGACAATGTAGATAAATCTTGTGATTATTTTATTTTATTTTTTTTAAAAGATACTTAGATTACATAAATGTTACACAAAAGATATAGGGATTCCCATATGCCCCACTCCCCATATCTCCCACAACCTCCCACATGAACATCCTTTATTAGTGTGGCACATTCATTGCAATTGATAGATGCCTCCTGGGGCTTTGCCATTAAGCATGGACCATAGTTCACAATGTAGTCTACACTCTCTCCCACACAGTTCTGCATGCCATGTGATGATATAAAATGGCTCATATCTGTTGTTGCAACGTCACTCAGGACTATTCTCAAGTCCCGAAAAAGCCCCTGTATTACAACTGTCTTTCCCTCTCCCTGCCCCCAGAGCCTCCAGTGGCCACTGGCTCCACATCACTGTTGTAATTTCTTCCATTGCTAGAATCACAATATGTCTATAGTATAGAATACCAGTAAGTTCACTCTAGTCCATAGCTCCTCCCCCAGTCCCGAGGATTCTGGGATGATGATGTCCACTCCACCTCCAACTGAGAGGGGGTTTATATCCCATGGGGAAGATGGATGGGACTATCCTGCCTGCAGCTGCAGACTCTCTCCATTCCCTGGGACGGCTGTTGTCCACCATCATCTCCCCGCCAGTTGTCCTAGGTGAGTCCAATGAGCTGTAGAGTAGGTGTTGCAACTCTGCCGAGGTTCTGGGCCCACCTAGCACACGGACAACCCAAAAACATGAGTCTCTGGATGTACACCTACAAACTCCAGCACCAAGTATAGGTTTAAATAGAAGGGACAGATGAACCATGTTCAGGGAAGACATACTTGAGTCCAACTCTGTCACTCTCATGAGCACAAACTCCAAAGTAGGCCCACTGGCAAGGCACCAAACTCTGGAGCTATCCATTCTGACCATAGGACCTGAACCCTCAGGAGCCCCACTATTTGGGGTAGTATCCACTTTGGAAGTCTATGAGATCTTGTTGAGATGTGCATTAGTGTTACCTCTGGGATGACCTCCCGACTCACTTTGAAGTCTCTTAGCCATATAAACTCATTTGTCTTTACCTTTTCCCCCTTTTATTCGAGGTCTTTTTCCAGTTACATTGCTAATTGGTGCTTGATGGCAATCCCTTCATGCCAGGGAGGCTCATCCCCAGGAGTCATGTCCCATGCTGAGGGGAAGGTAATGCATTCATATGCTGAGTTTGGCTTAGAGAGAAGCCACATTTGAGCAACAAGGAGGCTTTCAGGAGGCAACCCTTAGGCATCCCATAACAATAGGCTAAGTTTCATTTCAAGAGCAAAGGCATATAAGCCTAGTCATCAATATCATCAGTGGATCATCCTCCTTCACCAGTCACTGCCCCTGCACTTGGGGGACTGTTGCTGCTCCCTTAGAGAATGTGGCAGAGCTCTCCAGGATGGGAATTCAATATTCTCTTGGTTATTGTGTGTCTCCACCCACTGTGACAATGTCCCGTGAACATTTGAACATTTTTACATACCTTATATGTATGCTTAGGTGAACTTCCTCCCATGCATCCTCCATCACTGACACCCCACACCAACGATCCTCCCCTGCCCCAGCTATAACCCTTCTGTGATCCAAAGCTTCTTCAAAAATGAAGACATTACAATAGTTGAATAAAATTAATGGGAAAATGAAACAATAATGATAAGTTTAAATATAAGAAATAAAATACATAAAATTAAAGAAACTAAAAAATTAAACTAAAAGGTTGGAATATTTAAAAAAATGAAAAATATTACAAAAAATTTTTTTTTTGCCATTTTACCTTTCATAACCACAACATCTGGTGTCCTATCCATACCATGGCACCTTCCCCCACTCATTCCCCAGTGTCTCACTATTTTTCATTTTGTTTTCAAAGAAATTTTAGGTCACAGCAAAGTCACACACAGAATACAGGAGACTCTCATCCTCTCCCTCGCCTCCCCCCTATATTAATACCTTTTTATATGTGGATGGTACCTTTCTTATAACTGATATATGAATGGTGAAACATAGCTACTAAACATGGTCAATGGTTTACACTATGGTTTACATTTTGGACAGTACACTTTTATAAATTTTGGTGATATATACCATGTCCTATGTCCATCATTGTAAGATAATGTAGAATACTTCCATTGCCCACTAAATACCCCTTGTTTGATCTATTCTACTCCTCCTTCCCCCTACACTCAGGGCCCATGGTGACCCCCTGGCTTTACTTCTTGGGTGACAAGATTCATAGTTACATGCAACAAGACTGAGGTCTTGACACACTGGTTTATCCATCCTATTAGGAACCACCCATGCTCTCAAGAGACTCCTGCTTGTCTATTTGTGAACAAATCAGTCTTCCCGAGGATGGTAGTCCAACTCCTTCCCACTCATTATGTGGGTCTCCACCCACTGATACAACACATTATGACAAAATGATCACTCACACACTACCTAGAAGCCTACCCCAGGTGTGCCCTGTCCCGAATGCTCCCCCATACAACACCCTAAACCAGTAACCCTTACTTGTCATATTGCCATAAGAGCATTCCCAACTTTCTACTTTCAACCACATACCCACAAATCCCCAGTGTTCACCTGGTATCTCGCTCAACCCTCCCCCTAGTAGCCTGGCCCTTCCAACCCATCCTTCCCAATCTACCCACCTGTCAACCCTGCACCACCCAACCCAATAATATTACTATCCTCCTGTCATATCACTTCATTTTCTGAAAGATAGGTGTACAAGAAATAGAAAGGGAGAAGAAGGTTGTGAGCCAACACCCATATGGACGTAATCTACGGTAAGGTGAAAGTGTGTAGTTCCGTATTGAAGGGATATGACAGGAGGGTTGTGATTATTTTTTTACTTGCATTGCCTATCGGAATCACTTGGAAGAAAACTTTTTGTGTGATTGAAGCTAGCATTTCATTTTATTTACATTGGGCTTTCCACTTTTACAAAGTGCTTTCACATCAATGCCTGGTCAACCTGATAGTATGAATGAATGCGTTGTCTCATTTTGCTCTCATAATTGTCCTGTGAAATTCAGTTTTATTACGTCTATATTTCAAAAGAAGGAACTGAAGTTCAGAGGCCACAGAGCTTCTACTGGCAGAACTGAGACTAAAACCCAGGGTAAACATCCCCAATCCATTCCTCTTTGCTCTACATTTTTAATTAATAAAATAAATTACAACACCATCTTGGCTATATATTATAGCCATTATTGCAACAAGAATCTCACTGTCAAACATGTTTTATATTTGTAGAAATACCCATTTTACTAATGTTTAAGAGAATAAACTTCTGTTAATTCAGCAAACGTGTTGGGTGTCTCCTCCATGCAAACCACTGAACAAAACAGACGCAGATTCTGCCTCCTTGAAGCTTATATTGTAGAGGGGAAGAGGTCAGTAAACACAATAAGCAAGTAAATGATGTGATATCTTAGAAGGTGATGAATGCTCTGGAGAAATATACAGCAGGGAAGTGGAAAGGGTGTTCTGGGGAAGGTTTCAATATTAAATAGGATGGCCAATGTAACTCGGTATTTGAAGAAAATTTGAAAATGATGATAAGAAGGTCAAGTGGGTAGCTGGGTGACAGATGTTCTAGACAGAGATAAGTTTGCATGCCAGGCTTTGGGGCAGGGCAGCCTATGGGTAGGAGGAATAGTGAAGGAGTCAGGATGTCTGAAGCAGAGGGGAGGTGATAGGTGTTTAGGTGACAGAAGAAGGTCATGTGTGTGAGGGGCAAAGACCAAGTTAGGCTCTGTGGGCCACTCTAAGACTGTGGCTTCTGTTCTCCATGAGATGGTAACTCACCGAAGGGTTTTGAGCTGAGAAGTGACACAATGCAATGTGTTATAACAGAATTGGTTTGCTGCTGTGTTGAGAGTAGACTTTGGGGAATATGGTAGGAAGTAGGAAGACCTATTAGAAAGCTATTGGAACAATCCAGGTGAGAAATGATGGTAGCATAGACGTGAGTGGTAAGAAATTGATGTATTTTGGACATAGCACTGACAGGATTGAGAGGTGCAAGCAGGCGAAAACAGTAAATCAAAGATAACTCAAGGATTTTGCACTGAGTGATTAATATATTGGGTTGCCATCAACTGATATGGAAAAGACTGTGGGAAAAGCAGGTTTGGGGGTGGAAGGCAGTCAGGAGTTTGCTTTTACCATGTTTAGACTTAGATGCCAGGTAGACCTCAAGAGGAAATGTGTAGGCAGTTTGGATATGCACATTCCTGGACTATTGACCATCTCTTTTGGTTCTAGTCATTTCTCTTTTTATTATTTATTTATTTATTTATTTTATTAGAGAAGTTATGAGCTTACAAAACAATCATGCATAAGGTGCAGGATTCCCATACGTCACCCCTCCACCAACACCTTACATTGTTGTGGGACATTTGTTACAGATTATGAAAGAACATGATCAGACTATTATCACTAACTATCATCCATAGTGTATGCTTGGTATACTTTTTCTACACTCTTCTTATTATTTTTTAAAATTTATATTGTGAGATAAATAAAAACCAAATCAGTAAACCATCCAGTAGTTATTTATTTCTTTTTAAGATGCCAGCTCCCATCGGGCACAAAGAAGTTACAAAATACGATACTTGCTCACAGGCAAATTACAGTTCATTTGTGAAAATAAGCTATCATGTATAGCATCTTCATACTATATTCATATACAACTCAACGAATATTCATTACACGGCTACTTTTTGCCATGCATTATGTAAACTACCGTGGAGGGACAAAATATAAAGTCTCTGTCCTCAGGATTTAAGGAAGGGTATAAGCACATCATAATAACAGAAAGCATGAGACAAACATAGAGAAAGCCCATAGGAGAGATATCAATTTCAATGGGAAGAACTGAAGTCCTCAAGAAAGACAACATGATATTGCCTCTCAAGGATGGGTAGGACTTTGACAAATGGAGAGAGCGGTTGGTAGTAGTAAATTGTGGAAAGCATGAAATAATATATATAACATATAATTGAGTATTAACTTTAGAGCATTCAAAACAAATGCTTGAGTGGGAGGATATTTATAAGGGCTATGTTTTTCATGATTGGAACAGGTAGAAATCAATCTTGGCATCATGAGGTGGAGCTTGTAAATTGCATGCAAATTTTAATTACCTATTCTAGAATAATTCTTTCTCCAAGGAGTAATTCCAATAAAAATAATTATAAACATTTATTTAACACTTAGGGGCCCTGTAAAACACCAAACATGTTATAGGCAGTGTATTAGTCAGCCAAAGGGGTGCTGATACAAAGTACCAGAAATCTGTTGGTTTTTATGAGGAGTATTTATTTAGGGTAAAAATTTACAAGGCCCTAAAGAGTCCAACTCAAAGTACCATAAGAGGTATTTTCTCACCAAGTCTGTTGCTACGTTTTAAAGCAAGATGGTTGCTGAACTCTGTGAGGGTTCAGCCTTCCTCTTTCCTCTTAAGGCTCCGTGGTCCCAGCTCCTTCCGACCTCAGCTGTAGGCTGGAGGGGTCGTTTCTTTCAGGGTTGTCTCAGCTGCTCAGGGCTCTGGTCTCTTCAGCTTCAAACTATTAGGTGAATGGCTCAGCTCTCCCTTGGGCTTTAACTGCTTGAGCCTTCTCCTTTCTGTCACATGGCAGGACCGAAATGACCAGGTTCTCTCCTCTTCCATATTTTCTTCTGTGTGTATCCATTTATATAGCCCGTGAAGTGGGTGGGGAATCAACCCAGAGTTACACCCTACTGACATAGTTGAATCAAAGCCCTATTCTTAACATAATTTAATCAAAGACATCTCAGCTGAATATAATGCAATCAAATGGGATGACTCCCAGAGGAACAGACCAGTTTACAAACATAATCTCTCTTTTTGGAATTCATAAATAATCTCAAACTGCCAGAGGCAGTATCTCATTTGATCCTTAGCCATGAAGGCTTAGAGTGGTTAAGGAAGTTGCCCAGGATTGCACAGCTGGTCAACTTTGCAGCCAGGATGTGACTTCAGCATTTGGATTCCAGAAGCATTTTATTCAGAACAACTCTATTGAATGACTTAACTGAACTCAAATATTCTTAAACTGAATTGGTGAATTAAAGAAGGGAAGCTAGATATTCAGACATCCTGGTTGAATCCGTTCTCTGCCTCTGGCTAGCTGAGCGAGCTTGAGCAGGTTTCTTTACCTCTAACTTTCAGTTTCCTCAGCTGTCAAATGCAAATAATAATGTTCCTCTCTCATTGGACTAATGTGATGATTACGTAAAAAATGCCATTTTTGGTAACCTTATCTGTATTAACCCTATGATGTCACACCTATAATTAATTCCTAGGTGTAAGTAAAAATTTATATAAGACAACTTTGAGTCGGTATTTCTTTGTGCTTTAAACAATAATTGTCCATAGTAGATTGGCAGTTTTAACTGATTTTAAAGCTATTAATGGCCTTCAAGTGAAACACAGTAGATTCATGTTTAAAAGGAGGAATTTCATTTGATTTAAGACATAATTTTCAAAAGAGTTTTCAGATAGTATAGTTGGTGTTCATGATGAGCTCTTCTTGTTATGTTTCTATCTTTGTTTGACTCAGCAGAATTTATTTCCTTTTATTAAAAGGAATCTGGACCATTGTATTGTAATATACTCATATATGTATCTAGATATTTCATGAATGTATCTATCTAAGTATTTAGTGAGTCACCATAAAATTTCAGTTCCATAAACCTGACTCTATTAGGTCGGTGGTATTTTATTTTTAATGAGTTTTCAGGGAAATTTATAAAATAGAATTCATTTCATAGTACACAGGGAGAGCCATGTGTGAAAAGCAAAGAAAAGTGAGCATTGAAAAGGAAGATAGCATAGTTTAAAAATGTCAGTAACTTTTATATGATACAAGATCTTATTTATTCTGCCAATATTCACTACTCCTTTGGTGTAAGGATATATTCAACTTGTGCAAAATATTTCATGGCTCACAGCTAGAATGTATAATTTAAATTCCAAATAAAATAAATACACAAAAATAAACAGGATTTTTGAAATATAGTAGGGTGTGGTCAATTATCTTCATATTATGGGACAGTCTGGATAGAAGAAACTGTACTATCAGGTAGATTGAAATTTCATTTTAAGAATAGAATTTTCACAAATAAAGGCTTCCAACTTTACAAAATGCAGTGCATCATGCTTTTCAACACAGCACTTATAGAGTGCACTCGGCCCCTTATGAAATATTGGCTGAGCGGAGCAAATCCTGACCTTGAGTCCATTAGTCCTAGCATCTTTCTATGATCCAATAATGTAACTGTATGAACAAAGGAGAATAGCATTTCCCAAAATGTGTTCCTTAGGGCACATACATCGGGGTGTTATCAGAAAAGGGGGTTTTACATTCAATTACATTTGAAGAATGTTGCATTAAACAATGTTACTGAGAGCTTTCAATATGTAAAAATTGTGCATTACTAATTTTGTAGCATATGCAGCACTTCCTAATTTGCTAAAATTATTTCACAATGGAATTCTTATTTAAATTAGCAAAACGTGCTTTAGGACAAGCTGACCTCAAATGAAATTCACTTCCAAAAAATTGCCATGGTCATTCATCATCTTTACCTGCACCTATCACAAGGAGCAACTTTACCAATCCCAGCAAGTGTAGAACCGTCTCTCTTGCCTCTTTTGTTCACTCAGTCAGCCTGTGGCACCATCACTTCACATCCTACTAATAACAATGGCCAGCCTGGAGGTGCTGCTGATTCAGAATCCAGTGGGTGAATCAGTTCTTAGGCAGGCAGTACCTACCAGTACAAATGGCTTTATGGGATGATGTGATTGCTTCCTGAAATAGTATCCTGCCTGGTAAGAGGGCAGAGAAGAGCAGATCTGCAGCTGATGGATGATTAGACCAAGAGTCAATTGAGAAAAGAGAATTAGGTCTGCTTTTGCTCCTGGGTAAAGAGAGACAGCTAGATTTGTCAAGGGGTTTTAGAAACCATAAGGCACGAATCAGCAAGCAAAAGGCAAAGTAGGTTGTGCAATTTCAGCTTTTGGTTTTGGATGCAGACTTGCTGACAGTGTGTAGGGCTGAAAATGTTTTATGCATGTTTTAAAATAAAAAACTTCAAGTTATTTTAGCTGTTGGGTTTTGTAACAAAAATTTCTTTCACAGTGCTTATGGTTACCAGAAACTCTTCTTGTACCCAGATGACTGATTGACTACCCTAATCTCTTGGAACAGTTACTTCAAATAATACCATTTATTATGAAATATTACAGCTTTATAGGAGACCAAGTGAAAGAATATTTAGTACAGAATGATAAGACCAGTCAGATTTCATGGCAATTATCTCCTTGGACAAATCAGTTATTACCCATTGACTTAATTTTCTTCATTTGTGAATGGGGATACTGAGAAGGAAGGAGGCCAAAAAAAAAAAAAGAAAAAAAAAAAAGGTTTTTAGGTAATTGAGTGTGTACTAAACACCAGACCCTAACTTAGTAGAGTTAAAGATGAAAAAGACAAGATCTCTGTCCTCAAAGAGCTTACAATGACAGAGGTAGTATCAAACATAACACAGATGTAAGAACCTCTTGCTATGGAAATTCAGAGGAGGGAAAGATCATTTTCAAGGGAGCTCTGCAGGAAGTTTCCTGTGGGTACCATATGCTAAAGGTTATGACTACTTGGTAGGATACCAATGGCAAGAAATTGGAACGACTAAAGGAAAGTTCAGGCTAAATAAGACAATGGCAGCCTTTACAGCATTGTCCCCACCCAGCTTGAGGTCAAATGAGCCTATGGGAAGGTCCTCTTGACTTGAGGAATTTCTCTAGGCTTTTCCCTCTACCTCCCATTTCAGGCATTTATTCTCCTCTAACCTCGGTCACTATCCCATTTGTCTGTACAGGGATTCTCTATTTCTGCTTAGCACAATCAGATTTATAATATTCCCTCTAAACTTTTGGTGACCTGTCTTGTATCATATGCCCCCCACCCCCAGCCCTGCATCTGCTTCTCAGTATCTGGGACACCAGGTTCCCCAACTCTTGCTTGCCTGGGAGGTGTTATCAGACAGATGGGCACTAAACTGGGGAATTAAAAAAAGGCCTGTTTTTTTTTGTTGTTGTTGTTGTTTTGTTTTGTTTTGTTTTGTTTTTCAGTGACAGAAAAGCCAGACTTTATTATTTTGTTATTAATTTTTTTAAATTTTTAAAAAAGATAATTAGATTACATAAATGTTACACAAAAATTATAGGGATTCCCATATGCCTCACCTCCCACACCTCCCACAACCTCCCACATAAACATCTTTCATTAGTGTGGCACATCACCTGCAGTGGATATACACATCCTGGGACTTTGCCACTAAGCATGGGCCATAGTTCACATTGTAGACCACACTGTCTCCCACACAGTTCTGCATGTTATATGCTGATGTAAAATGGCCTATATCTGTCGTTGCAATGTCACTCAGGATAATTCCCAAGTCCCAAAAAAGCCCCTGTATTACAAATGCTTTTCCCTCTCCCTGCCCCCAAAGCATCCAGTGGCCACTGGCTCCACATTAATGTTGTAATTTCTTCCATTACTTATGTCTACAACAGAATACCAGTAAGTCCACTCTAGTCCATAGCTCTCCCTCCAATCCTGAGGAGTCTGGGATGGTGATGTCCACTCCACCTCCAAGTAAGAGGGAGCTTATATCCCATGGATAAGATGGATGGGTTTATCCTGCCTGCAGCTGCAGACTCTCTCCATTCCCTGGGATGGCTGTTGTCCATCATCATCTCCCCGCCAGGTGTCCTGGGTGAGTCCATTGAGCTGTAGAGTAGGAGTTGCAGCTGCACTGAGATTCCGGGCCCAGCTGGCACATGGGCAGGCCAAAGACTCCAGTCTCTGGAAGTACACCTACCAACTCCAGCACCACATATAGGTTTGAATAGAAGGGACTGATGGACCTTGTGCAGGGAGAACATATTTGAGGCCAACTCTGTCACTCTCAGGAGCACAGATTCCAAATAGGGCCCACTGATACAGCACCAAACTCCAGAGTTATCTGCCCTGATATAGGACCTGGGTGTCTCCAGAGCCCTCAGGAGCCCCTCTATTAGGGATGATATCTACATTGGAAGCCTATGAGATCCTGCTGAGATTTGCATAAGCATTACCTCTGGGATGACCTCCCAACTCACTTTGAAGTCTCTTAGCCATATGAACTCATTTGTCTTTACCTTTTCCCACTTTTATTCAAGGTCTTTTTCCAGTCGTATTGCCAGTTGGCACTAGGTAGTAATCCCTTGTTGCCAGGGAGGCTCATCCCCAGGAGTCATGTCCCACGCTGGGAGGAAGGTAACGCATTCATATGCTGAGTTTGGTTTAGAGAGAAAGGCCTGGTTTTGAGAGCTGTGTTCAAGAGATCACTACTGTTCCATTTTGGCTGGAAATGATGGTAGCTGAAAGGAAACATGTGAAATAAGGCCCAGAGGAACAGATGGGAGTCCTTGCATGATGTCTAAAACCTCATTCAGCTCAAAAGGTCAGACTAATTTTTTGGTAAGAAATGGGAGAGTATTTAATATGTTCAATTAAGGAAATACTCTGTAAATTTCATTACGAAGGTTAATTTGGCTGGGGAAAAAAAATGTATTGGCTCAGGAAGAGGTTCATTTATAGAATTTGTTTATAGGATTTGATCTGGAGGCCTGGAGTTGAGAAGGCAAAAGAGAAGGAAATCAGAGAGGACAATCTGGGGAGGAAAATCAAAAGATATTATGTCTTATTAAAAATGGGCCTGAGGAAGAGTTAGCTATGATGTAATCACATCTACAAGAAGTAATGGATAATGACAGGAGTCTTTAAGACTCGGTGGATGGGATTATTAAAGAAAAACAGAAAAGTCAAGAGAAGGAAATAGTTTTGTGTTCAGAGGTCCTCTGGGAAGGGGGGAAGGGTTATAGAAAGTAGACTGAAGTTGGAATGAGAAGTTGAAGTCTGAATCCCATTTTGGACAACTGTAACCTTTTTGCAGCTTATTCTTCCCAAATAATAATGCCTCTCTTGCAGACTAGTTTAAAGAATTATATAAAATAATGATAGGAGTTCCTGTCACATAGTTGGTGCATTATATTGAATTTCTGGGTTGGAAAGGGCCTTAACCCTAGTTCATCTCAGCCATCCATCCAATATTTAAAGGCATTCTCCAGCTTTTGACCAACCAACCATTCTGCTCATAATTGGACACTTCCAGAGATAGGGAATGCCTCACCTTGCAAGATAACTCATTTTGTCTATGAAGAGTCCTGAGTGGAAGCAAGTTCTTCTGTATCTTGTGTGTAGAGTCTTCCTAAAGCAGCTATTCTCAAAGCTTACCATGCGTTACCATAAGATGCGGTTTGGGTCGATCTGTAGGACCGCCTAGGAATTTGTGTCTTAAAATGTTTTCCAAGTGCTTCTGATGAAGGGGTTCTTTGATAAACATTACCCTAAAACTTTCCCCCGCATGTCCTATGTATAGACTAAACCTATTATTATTTAAGAAAATTGTCATCATGTCTCCAATAATGGTCTTCTCCAAGTATAATATGAAATTATATGGGTAAGAGTGCTTTGACAAAACAAAGAAGCACAAAAAACAACTTTAAACATTATCTTCAGATGAAAGGATCTGTTTTCTTAAGAAAATGGTGAGATACCAAATAGTAATTTTATCAAAACAGCAAATGTTTACTGAAGCTTTCCATCTGCCACCTATATTGCCTGCCTCATTCTGTTTAGTATGCACAATTATTTTCCCATTATAAAGCTAAGGCCTAGAAAAGTTAGATATCTGTCCCACTATCACAGCCCAGTTTCAGACATCACATTTTATTGTCTTATTTAAAAACGAAGGAGATTTTTCTTTTTCTTTTGTAGCCAAGAAAGTCTTCAAGGAGCATTATGGCTGTGTTACCACAAGAGAGATGCCACCTTTAAAAGTAAGCACAACTATTATGCCTAGTAGGGTGTTTTTTGTTCATCATACTTCTGTTTGGTTGCATTATTGTTGTCATTATGTTGTCAGGGTTGTTTTAATACAATAACAATTTGACTCTATGGAAGGAGTCATTTATGTTTTTTTTTATTCTTGAAATTTTTCATGTGATCTTAGTTCCTTGGAGAAGCCTGTGCGGTAAGCTTGTGGATGTTGAAAGTTGGGAGGGAATGGGAATAGAGGGCAAAGAAAGAGAGGAATAGGGCGCTGAAGACTTATTTTGCCTGTTTCACAGTTTTGCTTGGGGCTAGTTGTGATCAGAGTCTCTGCAGATCAGGTCAATGCCAATTCATTCTGAATCTACCAAGAGTTTTTTCGCATCTTGCACATTTTAGAATGATATGTAAATAATTAGCTTTTAATAATGGTGTTCTTCTTTTTAGTTGTGTACTTCTTGAGACTTATACAATAGAATGGCCCAAATTATAATTTTTCAAGACCGAAATATTTCTTTCATTGATAACTATCATCATAGAAAAAAAATGGACCAATAGATTCTGCTTTCCTGAACCAGTGTTTCTCAATCCTAGATGCAATGTAAAATCACTTGAAGAAGTTGCAATACTAATGATGTTCAGATTTCACTGGAGACCAACCATGATCAGAATCTTGGTTATGGGGCTGGGCAGGGCATAGTGCTTTTTAAAGCTCTCAGGTGATTCTGGGGTGCTCCAGTCTTGAGAACCACAACTTACTTCCATGTTTGGGGTGAAGCAAGAAACTGGAGTCTGTACTAGTCTTGTTTGCCAAAAAGTAAGAATAACAACAAGAACGACAACATCAAAATTGAGCACTCAATACCTGCGATCATTAATAGATGTTCCAGCTGTTGAAGGGCAAACTGAAAGCTTTATATGGGTCAACATAATAAATTCATGAAATTTAAATGAGGAGAAAGTGAGAGAGACTTATGGATAGCAGTGTGAACGATTCTCAGAGAAATAGAATTGATTCTCACGTAATCCTTGAGAATCTGAGGAGAAAATTACATTTCAGACATCACCTGGGTAAAATCTATCTCTTTGAATTACAAGTCTTCATATTCATGAGTTCTGAGTTTGTTATAATCCTGATTCTTAAAAAGTTAAACTTTCATTTAATGTTACAATTTTGATCAAAGCATGGCTTCTAAGCAAAAGAATTTCTCGTTATAAAGTTTGCAAATATTCTTAGGGAACTACATGATGGTCATTCTTACTGAAGTAATTTATCGTGGTTATTGCCCTGAGTTAAATCCATGACCAAAGACAGTTGGACAATTGAAGCAAAAAACAAAGAAACAAAAAACAAAAAACAAAAACTATAACAACAACAAAAACTACCTTATATGTTTGATTATTTCCTTCAGTTCACATTTTTCTTGACTTGTTGAGTACTGATGGTCATAATAAACTATTTATTTAGCTTGGCTTAAAAGGAGAATGTTCTCTCTTTTTCTCAAGTGCTCGATTCTTGTAATATGATAGATTGCTTCTAGAAGTTGCTTTAGAGTCTTGGTTGAATGTTATTGGATATTTTCATATCTCACAAAGGTTTGATTGAATTGAATGTAAGTGTGCTGGTTTTTAGGCAACTGTTTGTGCTGTGAGCATATCCTATCTCAACATGCCAGTGATATAGATCATAATCACCACTGAAAAGACACACAGCCTGGAATTATATTGATTTTGGGGGGGAGGGCTCCCAAGGAGTCCCTGTGATTGACTCCCACAGGCCATGTCAACTCCTGAGAGCGTTTATTCTGGTATACTCTCTAAGTGTCCTCAACAGGACACCATGACTAATAATGGGGTTATTTAGACATTACCTTGCCAAGAGTGATTTCTAGTTTTTGTGTCACTATGAAACCCTCTGTCCTTTGTCATCTACTTTTACCTCATTCCCTTTCAAGGAAAGCTGATTGGGTGCCATTTGATTTTGTAATTATTAAACTTTGTTCTCTTTTTTGCCCTGTCCCTCCCTTCCTTCTTTTTCCCTCCCTTTCTTCCTGCTTTACTTTTTTTCTTTCCCTCCTTCTCTCTCTCTTCCATCCTTCCTCCTTTTCTCTCTCCCCTCCTAGTTACAATTACTGGCCATGATCAGAATATGACTCAGTTAGTGAAGGAGTATGGGTTGAATGTTGCAAGTTCGCAGTGCTGACACTTCCCAATTGTTAAGGGTAGTTTTGAAGGGCAAAATTGAGCTATTAGTTCAGAGTGTTTGAGCTTCTTTCTTTTTTCTAGTGCTTTTATCTAGCTTCTGACTTTTAGGTCCTTTTGCATCATTTTGCAAGGTTTTTATAAAGTCACCTCTTTGTGAAAATGTACTGCTTTGTTGAATCTCACAGAATTTTTATTGATTTGCAGTTCCTTCATCTTGGGAAAAACCCTCAGTTACCTCAGATGATATATTTTGTGTGTTAGTTTTTCTTTTATTGTTTGTTATATATGTTCTCTTTGACATTTTGATTTTCTAGTTTTCAAGCAAGGGTTTTATTTTGAGTTCTCAGTGTAGTTTTCAGTACTTTGTGTTTGAACACTTTTCACTGAGCTTAAGTTTTTTTCCAAAATAAAATTATTAATAATTGTATGACTCTTCCCTTAATTGGTACTATTGAGTAGAGTTTATAAAGCAGTTGTGTTTCTTTTTATATGGTTGATGATCTGGATTTCCCCCTTTTTTTATGCTGTAAACTGCTTCTTGTCTCTTGAGCTGTTATTTTAGTCCAATATTTTTTCTATCTATTTTACAAGTTTGTTCTGATAGTTAAATGATACAATGCATGACAATTCTTTGTTAACTGCAAAGCATTGTCCAAAAGTAAGGGATTATTATGGGTTAGATAAAATAAAGATGTATTATCTTAGTCAAATTTAAGCTTTTAAAATATCACAAGTTTGGTGCAAATATAGCATTTGATGGAACAAAGGGAAAGGGGAGAGAAAATAAAGAAAATAGACAAAAGGTCAGAAAAATGGAGGAAAAAAGGTAAATAGTATAGTTTGGATAATGTCTAGTAAAAAAAAGTGTGTTTGGTAGTAATTCAGTTGCATAGTCTGTGATGACAGAATTCATTATGAAAAACAGAGAAAAAATTTGTATGTGTTATATTAACAACTGTTTCTTAACTAGAGAAATATCAGAAGATATGAAGATAGATGGAGCAGGTATCAGTAGAGAAGTTAGTAACAAATGTGTGACATATCAGAGGAAACTTTATTCTAAAATGAAAGCTTTCACCTGAACTCTAATTTCGTTCTATTGAAGATGTATCTCTGGTACATCATAGAAATTATTCAGAGCAAAGTGACAATTCCTTAATCCATCTTAAGCATTGCCTTCTTCTACTAAATTCTTTTTGGGAAAACTGGTGGATGAAGCAGAAGATATAGGGGTATGCTGTCTTGTTAGCTCCTAAAGAGTGTACTTGATGTAGCAGAAAGAGACTGACATTAAAATTAAAAAGCTTGGGTTTAAAATCTTGATTTTTACTTTAGCAAGGAGCATTAACAAAGAGCAGCGCTTCTCAAACTTTTATGTGCAGGTGAATCACCTGGTGATCTTATTAAATTGCAGATTCCAATTCAGTAGGTCTGAGAATAGACCCACCAGTCTCCTAGGTGGTGCTTGACGCTACTGCTTGGCAATGAACCATACTTTGTGTAGTGAACATTTATTTGCTTACAGTCATGCAGTTGGCAAGAGCTACAAGTCAGATTCAGGATTCTTCATGCCAGAGCTCACAAAATAGGACTTAACCAAATATAAAACTGCTTCTCTTCTTCTGAGGCATGGATTTTCATTGATAAACAAAAAAAAAATATCAACCAGCCCTTCTCATTGTTTATGTTCTATGAATATATTTAAACTTGATTTTATACAGTACACAACTATGATTTTAACCAACTGTAAAGCAAAATATATGCTAGATACAGGAAAATCACCCTTTCATCTTTTATGTCCTTGCTGTTCTTTGACATCAAACAGTGTAACCTGATAGAGATGTTTCTTATACATACTTTCTTATACATCTCTTGGATGTATCATTAGTTGCTATCTTTGTGACTAGTCTTAAACACTTCTCAAACTTAGTGACTTACACTTGCTTTTGCACAATATTCCCAAATAATGAGCATTATTTTATTCTTGAGAAATTTGATTGATTTGCCAGAAGGCTCACTATGCTTTTTTTGAAAATGCATGAAAGGTTTGACAGTTTCATGCCATTTATTGTCATCATTTTGAGACAATGCTCTGGATACCAAAGGCAAAATGAATCCTCAGATATTTGTTATCTTATTTTCTTCATTATGCTTTTTTGTATGCATGTATGAAATCGGCATATTTGCATATTTACATTCTAAATTTGCTTGGAAGTTCTGTTTATGCTTATATTTACAGCATTAATCTGAATGACTATATTTACATTGCTGTTTTATCAATGCTTTCTATGCTGCAATGATGCAATTTTAAACCATTAATCAATTTTTGTGAATCAAGAACTTAAAGAAACCTCACAGAAACAAGGAACATGAAAATCCAACAAATGTATCATGCAAAGGATGAGAAAACGCATGTTTGCCAAGCTAAAATGACCAGTAGAGTCTTTGTAAGTGTGGGCATTACATTTAAGTCCAAATGACTATTAGGGACATTTAGTGATTTCTATAAACATCATAGACTTACATTTCATATTTTTGAAATATATGAAAACACAGTTATTTTATTATTTCTTCTTCTGAAACTTGCCCACCATTGGCAGATTGCTTGGAACTCCCACCCAGTGACCACTAGTGGTCTATTCGGCCCGCCTTGAGAAATTTTGCACTGCACCACATTCTAAAGATATCTTTCATGAGAGTAATGAAGGCAAGCCTCTGCTGCAGAGTTTTAAAGCTGACACTGCTCTGGTAGAGTGTGTGTGTGTGTATGTGTGTGTGTGTGTATGCACGCATCTACTAATATTAGGACTGATGTTAGAACCAAGATGAAAAAGGATTTCATGACGATGTCAGTAGTTTATGTCAACTCAATCTTTTAGGGCATTCAGGTTGCATGTTACCAAGTTCTTCCCCCTCTGTTTATAAATATCCAATTATGAAGTTCATTCATTTAATTGCTATATTTTATATGCTATGCTTGTTTATCAGAGCAATAGCTTACCGTTTGCTCTGCTCTCTCTTTCCACCTCTTCAATGCTTGTGCATCTGCAAGTACTGTCTTTGGTCATGTGCTCTTCTGACTTTACCTGATCTCCCTCTAAAATCTCACATGCTTAGATATTCATCCATTGACTACAGCCAGTATTTCCCAAATGTGTACTTCTATGTGGACCTCTTTCATGAGATTCTAACAACATTGCCACTTGGGCATCCTCAGATACCTCAAACTGAACCTGTTCATAAAATGATTACATACTTCCACTCCCACCTCCAGAGACCAATATGTTCTTATTAATTTTTTTTTACTTCAGTTGGTGGCATTGTATAACTTATTGTCACTCAAAGTAGAAGCCTGGCTATCTGATGCTGTTCATTTTATCCTAGAAATGTTTCTTCAAAGTTGTCTTCATCTCACCCTCTATCAACTCTACCACCTGCCTCAGTAGCCAGCCCTCTCTGATCTCCCTGCCCATATTTCCATTTTCTATCCTATCCCTTTTTGATCTGTTCTCCATCCCTATGATTTTTGGAAAAGGCAAAAGTATAGGGATGGAGAACAGATCTGTGGTTACAGGGATTAGGGGTTGGGAAGACAATCTGACTACAAAGATAGAGCATGAAGGAATTTTTGGGAGGGATGATGGAGCTGTTCTGAATCCTGATTGTGGTGTTGGTTACCTGAATCTATACATGTGCTAAAACTCAAAGAACTGTATACACACACTCCGAAGTCAAGTTTTACTGTATGTGAATTTTTAAAAATTAAATTATGGTAATTTTTGGTTTTAAATATGAATTGAACTCTAGATCATTCTCTCTTAGACCCACAGTGACTCCCTGTCCCTTGCCTTTTAAAATATTACTATTCCTTCTGTGTACCTATAACCACTTTCTTTCAAACTAAAACTTCTTCAGAAATTCAAGAAAATATTGGAGAGAGATGCTAGTAAAGGAAATATGTATGAGAACCACCATCGAGTTTTTAAAAATGGAACAGCTTTATATAAAGCTTTCACAGAATGAACTTTTAAAAGCTTGATGGCACCTGAAGTGACTAATTTGCATCAAATATTATTAAAACCTACTACAATCTATAGAAGGGGCTCACTGCCTATTTAATTTTTATATAAACAATTATAACTCATGTATGTGGTACAACATTTATTTAAACAAACCCAGTTTCCATTCTTGGAGCATTATTTTGAATAGTGTTATCCAAAACTGACTTATCTAAAGGAACAAAGTTACATATGGGAATTATGATTCTGGAAAACCACCAGAAGTCTGTGCATATCATTAAGTATGGGAAGAAAAGTTAAAAATGAGATTTGGAACTAAATAACATTTATCAAAGATAGTCATTGATAATGAGTCTCATAGTTTGAGAACTAGTTGTTTGCTAAAAACAAAATAGAACAACAAAAAACAGAAAACCCTATGGGGAGTGGTTGTAGCCCAAGTGGTTGTATATGCTTCCCATGTTTGAGGTCCTGGGTTTGAACCCAAGTACCTCCTAAAAAACCAAAACTCTATGTGATTTGGTCAGCTGAATCACTAAGGAGTGTTTATGTTATTACCCTTTCAAGTGAACACCAATGCTCAACTTCCTTCTTTTCTATCAAATATGTTCCTCCTCAGTCCTCTTCATCACAATATATATTCCCAATGTCCACTGAATTGCTCAAGCCAAAAACCTACATAGCATCTGTAAATCTACCCTTTCTTTCATCTCCAATATCTAATCCATCAGCAAGTTCTCAGGGCTCTTCCTCCAAAAGACATCTTAAGTCCTTCAACTTCATTTTGTACCTATCACTTCTTCCTATCCCGTTATCCCTCACTGGATTCTTGCAATCCCTTTCTAACTATTTCCCGCATTTCCATTTTCATCCGTCTACAACCCATTCTACACATCAACAAGATGATCTTGTAAAAGTACAAATTAGATCATATCACACATCTGTTCAAAGCCATCCAAGATTTCCTACCTCACCAATGAGATTTAAACTCCTTGATGCATTCTGCAGGGTCCTACATGACCTGGCCTTGCTTCCCACTTCCACTGATCCCCTATCACTTATTTATTTTGCTTTAGGTACACTGGGTTTCAAGATAGTCTCCTCTGCCTTGGGGGGTGGGGGGTGGAGCTCGCTCCTGCTTTCAGAGCCTTTGTTGACTTTGGGACAATTTCCTTGGAATTCTTTGCAAGACTGCCTCTCTCTCCTCATTCTTATTGGCTAATTTATAAGCACCTCAACAAGGCCTTCCCTAACTACTCAAGCTAAAGTAATGGCCCTTCGTTCTCTCTGACTCTATAGAATATTTCCTTAACTATTACACATGCTGATGTAGAGGGAAAACTTTTAGTTTCAACAAAAATTACCTGCTTAATTTCAAATGAAACTTTATTTTCTTTACACTTACTATTAGAAATTTTGATTGCTATCGCATACATATCCATTTATAGTCAATGTGCTTTGGGCAGAATTTTAGGTAGATAATGTCTTCAGCAAAAAGAAAAACTGCCTATATACTTAGAGATATGTGATGGCATTTTACTTATTCATCTTCAAAACATCTCTGCTTTGCTAGCATGAGTCAAACTTTTCCCTGGTCAGGAGCTTGACAAAGGTAAGTTGAGAATGGCTTTTAAGTTCCTGTCTTTAATTGCTGCATGTGTAATGAGATGTTATTTGTTTTGTAGAGTTGATATTCAGACACAGTCCCATTTCTCTTTTGTTCACGTTATTCTGCTTTCCAGTGGTAGTCCAAGCTGCATAGTCATGTTTTGATTAAGAGACTAATGCTTTATTAAATTTTGAATAGAGTCTGTTATCAGTGTGGTGTTATTCTTATTGAAATAGCAGCATAATATTCTTCAGCTGCTTTGTGAAAGGAGAGTAAAATGTGATTTCTATCCTCACTCTGATTCCTCATTGTTTACAGTGGTTTAAATTATTCTTATTGTGAAAGGTTCCCAAGTTTAGTTTGAGATGAGACTAGGCTGTATCATTGATTCTATTATCATTAAAAGCAAAGGAGGTGGGGCCCACCTATTCCAACTTTATTACTTCTTGAGAGACAGAGATACAGTTTTATGAAATACTGAGCTGTATTCTGAATTCTGCTTAGAGGGTCTAAGATATGCGGTTTATTTCCGAGAGCCAGATAACTGCTTCAAAGTTTTTCTTGTGTTTTCTAATTCTTTCAATATTACTTGATCAGCAAAAGACAAGACCCGTGAAGATGTTTTACAAAAGGTGCATAAAGAAGGTCAGAATTTGGAATTCAGGGCATTCTCGGATATGCGAACCCCTCGGAAAGAATTCACTTTTGCCTCGGTGTCGACATTTGTGAAAGGAAGGGATGAGGCTAGATAATTTTTAATCTTTCTGACTCTCAACTTTGTGCTGAATAATTTTATTACTTTAGTCAACTGTGTTGTAGTGGCCCCTATAAATTTATTGACATAATTCCATGTATTTATTGAACACCTGGTGTGATAGGAGTGGTAACCTGCCCTCACAGTTGGTTTGGCTGTGAGGAGTTCTGTGTTGTTGCTTTGAGCCTTCTGGTCACCCTCTGATGGCTATGTATGAGATACGTTCATTCAGTCAATAACTGTTTATTCAGTTGCGGTGACATGCAAAGCACTGTGATAGATGAACACATGCAGGAAGAATAACAGGCCACAAATACTCAAGTATCTTAATGATTGTGGGAAATTTGGAAAGTAGCTTATGGCCATAGAATCTAGCCAATGCAAATGGGCAAAAATAAGATTCAAACTTATTGTCTGAACCTCATCATTAGTGTGCTCTATCAAGTTGAACTAAACACTTGACATCTTGATTTTATGGGTAACTTACACTGTAGAAGGAATTTTCTTAGAAACTTCCTCACAGATATACACCGAAGAAATAGGAAATGTTGATAGGAGATTTTGTGAGAGATGATGAGTTAGTTTTCTACAGCTGCTGTAACAAATTACCACAAACTTAGTGGCTTAAAACAACACAAATAAGTAATCTCACAGTTTCGGAGCTCTGAAGTCTAAAGTGGGTTGGCAGGGCCATGTTTCTTCAGAAGGTTGTAGGGGAAGAATCTTTCCCAGCTTCTAGAAAGCTGCCTGCATTTCTTAGCTTAGCTTTCAGCTGCCACACTCCAACCTCTGCTTCCATTGTCACATCTCCTTCTCTCCCTCTGGCACACCCACTTTCCTCTTAGAAGGACCCTTGTGATGACGTGGAGTCCACCTGGATAACCATTGAAGACTCTTAAGGTGATCTGCAAGGTCCCATCTGCTATGTAAGGCAACAACATGTGTAGGTTCCAGGGCTTAGGACATGGACATCTTTGGGGGTTTGGAGACATTATTTTGCTTACCATACATAATTTTTGTGGAAATGTATACATTAACAATAAAAATACATGGAGATATTCTACTGAGCAAGAGGTCCATATAGTAATAAAATTATTATTTTTTTTCTGTTGCCCATGATGAAAATGTTCTGATTGTGGTGATGGTTGCACAAACTCTGAATACCTAAAAACCATTGAGTAGTACACTTTCAACGGGTGAATTGTATAGAATGAGAATTATATCTCAATAAACCTGTTAAACAAATCTGATCCCTTCTCCAATTTCATCTTCTATTTAATTTTAAACAATTATACTGGTGAATGTAACAGCTATGATAAAGTTGCTGCTATGGCTCAAACTATTTCCAAGATGCATATTTGGCAATGCTAGTCAAACCTAGAAAAGACTCTTGACAGAGGCTCATCTTCTAAGAGTGGAATGTATTTATGTAACACTTATGACATTTGGAGCCCAAAACTGATGAATAAAATAGTTGCTTCTAAAGGAGCATTTAGATTTTACTAAAAAGGAAGACAAATAACTACTGCTACAAAGAAATGAGACTGTTTTTCATTGTGTAAAAATAATAATAATTGCTAGCTACGTGCCAGGCCATACTCTAAGTGCATTTACAAGTATTAATTTGCTTAATTCTCGTTATGACACAATGAGTTAGATGTGTTATCTCCATTTTAAGATGAGGAAGCCGAGGCTGTGTTTCAAAGACTTGTCGCAGATGACACACTCAGGGAGGAAGAGGCAGAGGTGGGATTTGAATTCAGGCCATCTGGCTCGAGAGTCCATGCTCACTCACGAGGCAGCTCCGAAGGATATTTGAGAGCCAAAAGCCTTTCAGGAGGATTCAAGTGTATTTATTCTTAATTTAAAGTTAGAAAGATAATGGGACAGAGAAGGCAAGGCACCTCCCAGGAACTTTGCTTGTGAAATGGTCCTTCCAAGTTTTAAATGACTTCTTTTAAGCTTTATTCTGGGATATTCCTTGCTTTAATCTTTGGGTGTATACATATATATATATGTATGTATATACATATGTGTTTGTATATATATTATATATATATTAGAGAAGTTGTGAGTTTACAAAACAATCATGCATAATATACAAGATTCCAATACATCGCCCTACCACCAACACCTTGCATTGTTGTGGAACACTTGTTATGAATGGTGAAAGAACATCATAAAAATATTACAACTAACTATAGTCCATAGTTTACATTTGGTGTATTTTTCCCACAAACCACCCTATTACTAATGCCATGTGTTAGTATTGTATATTTCTTATATTTCACGTGAGGAAGTTCTCATATTTGTACTGTTTAACCAAAGTCCATCATCCCCTACAGGGTTCACTGTGTTATACAGTCCCTTGCCTTGTACAGTCCATCTCAAGTGTACACTTAGTGGCTCTCAGTTTCATTACAGAGTTGTGCTGTCATCATCTCAGTCAATTTTAGAATGTTTTCTTAGCTCCAAGAGGAAAAATCCCATACCCTCTTACTCTTTGGTGTATTTTGACCCCTAATATTCTAGGAGGCTATTAATAAAATGGAAACAAGATTGTATTGCCATTCTAATAATGTTAAACTGCTTTCTAAGCCAAACTCTTTGTAAGCAGACCTGGTAACAAGTGTTTCTACAAGGTACTATGACTGACTTTGAGTGAACATTATAGAGCTTGCCTATTAAAATTAATGTCTTTTACAGTATGATCACGGTTTATTCATTAGAATTGGTTGTAGGTAATAAAAGCTATTTTCTTCCTAAATGAAACTTACCCTCAAAAGAAAATATTGTCTATTTACAATAGTCAGAAACATGTGCCAGAGGCTCTGAAGGCAATTCCAGAGGAGATCTTCCTAGAATGGTTGGGGCAATGCCTTAGTTGTTGGAAGTATAAATCCTCCCAGGGACACTCACTACTCTAAAATAATTCACAGAGCAGCAGGTGCACTGGATATTCTGCCTTCACAGTTTGTTTGCCCGGGAAGGGTGCTGTGCATTTCATCTCTCCATAATGGGTGTCAGAATTTTGGCTGCAGTAATCTATTTACAATTAAGTCTGGAGAAATTATCCCTCATCATTAACAGAATAATTAGGTTTGAATGAGTGAATCCATATTCTGGAATGATAACTACGTAGAGTCAATTTAAATATAATATACAAGTCATAAATGATATGTAAGAGTCCTGAGGTAATTTCCAGTTTTCCCTCATTAAAAGCTGGTGAAAAATATTCCTTAAGTCAAGCACAGCAAAGAGAAATCTCCCAGTCCTGGTCAGACTTCTGTTCCTCAGTCGTTCACATCCTGTTAAAAGTATTCTGGGTGACCTTTCCAAACCATGGGTTTTGGTCTATTTCTTTTCTTTCATCATTGTTGTCTAATGATAGGGTTCTTCAAAGCTCATCTCAAGTGCAGAATGTTGTCAGTCGGATTGCTGCAGTGTTTATTTACCTCTCCTCTACTTTTCAAACGCCTGGTACTCTGTGCTCCTGGTTGAGAATGGCTTCTGTGTGTATCTGTGTGGCCCCACAGCTTTAATCTCTGTGTCTCTGTTCACCCTCATGTGCTGTGTTCCGCCTCTTTGGTGGTGATGAAAGGAGTGTTTTTAATACACTGATTTTGGAAGGAAGAGTAGGTTACTAAGAGGGATCTAAGCAGAAAATGAAATTTCACCTTTGGGGAAAAAATAGCACACACTTAAACATGTCTGCATACATGTGTTCAAAAGCTTTAATGCCACCTGATTCCCTGTGTGATACCATTATGAATACCTCCTGACTTTCATTGATCAGGAATATTACTCTTGGGACTTCCCATCCATTGTCCTTTAGCTTAAATCTGCAATTCAGAGAGAGAGTGTATCACTGTAACTCCTTGCTGGTGGACCATGCTTCAGGTCCCTTTAAATCCATCTTAAATCACTCAGCTTAGCTTAATGTAAGCTAACAGTTTGGGCAGTAACATCTCTCTGGATGTTACAATCCAGAAGCCCGTGAACTTGAAGCTGTAGTACGAAACCCTGCTATATCCAGAGTTAACTATGACAGGTTGTCTGGAGGCTGAGGCTTGCCTATGCCAGCGCCTAGAAGATTCTGCCTTCTTGCAGTGTCTGGAGGAGCTTTCCTCTGGGGAAAAATGGTTCCACAGCTTATAAAACAGAAAGGGAGGTAAATACAAATACTGTACCCCACAAAGTATTTTAAACAAGTATTTTCTGTTCAGTTTTTTGCCTGCAGGTAATAATAAATGTGGGCACAGACATTAAGAAATTTGGGTTGAAAAACATAAATTATACAACTAAAATAAAAATTTTTAGGAATTAGTATATGGGAAATGTATAATATAATATCTATGCTAAAAATATGGGTCATTCATTAAATGAACAAATGTTCATTAAGTTCCTAATAATGCTACTAAACATAATCACAGATTCCTAAATAAAATATCTTGATTTTCCAAATATTGGGATGAAATCTCTGAATTATTTAATATTAGAATAATTTTTCTTATTAGTGTGCAGTGCAGCTTATTTTGCATAACACCTTAGCCTTTGAGTCATTAAACATGAAATCTAAAATAAGGAAGCTTGGTCAATATTCATTAAAATGGACCATAAATGCTCATCTGTTAAAATTTTGAAATACACCAGCTCATTTACTGTAGATTAGAGATTGGCTCTTCTAGAAATACTGAACATTTTATACATGTCTAAAGGATTATCTTAATTTAATTTTAAGTGATTTAAGCAGCAACTCTTTACCATCCTATTAATTATTTTAATCACATGAAATAATCTCCAAAATTAGAACTATGCCTTATGTTAACCAATGAATAAAAAATATGAAGGCATGAGGAGTATCATTCATAGACTCCTGTAATAAACCTGGAAAAGAATACAAAGTCTGTTGTAAATGCAATTGTCTTAGTATGAGGGCTGCTCTAACATTATTTTGTAATGTTAAAAAATATTATAAAATTGCCTGAACAATGCACTCAACTTATATTTTCATTCTAAAGAAATAGGTCAGCAATTTTGTCCTACATTTTAAATACACCTAATAAATTCTTGTTGGCTAGACTAACATGTGTTGACTAGACATTAGGCATTTAAAAGAGATCTAACATGCTGTAATAAAAGACTTTATAACGCCTACAGCAGCAGTTTTCCTAAGGATCAAGACAATTACTTTGACATTATGTAAAGAGAATGACCAGATCAGTATAGCCGCTTCAGCACTAAGTTTCCAGATCAAACAGCTGTTTACAAAGGCACTGCAAAACTTTATCAGATGTTTTATTTATATCAGAGGTTAAATGAAACATCTGCTCATACCTGATAACAAAGTTACACAGGTGCCTGAAAATTGACCTAATTAAGTTACTAAGGCAAAGGCTGGGGCTGACGGGAAGGTCTTGAAAGGTAATATTAGGTAGCTCTAACTTGGGCTAAAGAGTTCTTACTATTCATAAAGCTTTTTAAAAAAATCAAATGGCCTGTATTTAACACAAATTTGGCCTTTCACATGAATTTTCAATATATCAATGTGCTCAAAGGATTCCAAATAAATTCCTAACTTGAAGTACTGCAAGTAATATTTTGCATTTGCTTATATATTTTTCCTCCAATATATTAGCACATTTAAAATGCTACTTGAAAAATTTGTTTAAGAAAATACCTCCAAAAATGCAGAATCTATAATTTAGTAATGCTCAAAGAGTTATTCAATAGATAGGGAGTTAAGTTTTCAAGAAAAATACTAGATAAATACTAAATCTATGAGAAAACTCAGAAGAAAGTTAGTAAACAATTTAAATAATGAATGGCAAATATGACATCTTAGAGTCTGTTACGTTTCAATTTTGAAATGGTTGATCCATTTAAGTGTAACCCAGAAGCTACCACTATTATTATGGAAGGAGAAGGGCAGAGTTAATGAAGCATTTTGGTTGGTTGGTCTAAAATTCAATTCTTGCTTTCTTCTTGTCTTCCACATTGTGTAGAACTAGGTGTCCAATTGGAGGAGAAAGGAGAAGGGGAAGAATGAAAGGTGGTCTTCCTTTTCTGGACAAACACGGGAAATTTTGAAGAGTGTTCAGTTTTTTGTTTTTTAAATTTTAATTGTAAGTTTAATAAAATATTCCAATTTAGAGGGAATCCACAGGGTAAAATTAATTTGGGATATTTACTACTCTATTCAACCTGTCTCTGAGCTCAATGCATGGGCACTGAGCTTTTCTGTTAGATCCCAAGGTTGCATCATATATCCATTCCTGGGTGGACTCAGAGTCTCCTTAGGTCTTCTCTTCTCCTCCACAGCCCCATGGCCCTTTCAACCTCTCCCCAGTGATGAGTTTTTCTGACCTTCAGCCAGTTGCACTGCTGGATATGAGGAGAAGGGGAGCTTGAAGTCCTGAGTTTGTGGGTGGAGGAAGATGTACCCTTTCAATTGTCAGAACTATAGGTGGAATAGAAATAAAAAAATTGAGCAAACCAAGCAATCTGTAAAAATTTTCCTTTGGATAGCGAAAAAAAAAAAAAAATCCTCTACCTTATTGGGCTAAAAGAGGCTTTGCATTCTCCAGTGTTATATCACACAAAGTCCTCTTTTATTATGTCAGCTCCAAAGAGGTTTAAGCATGAATGTGTGTGTGTGAATGCTTGGGAGGATGCCATAGTGGAAAAGTGTGAGAGGATGAAACATATAAGGTCTAAGGTAGCATTAAGAGAGCAAAAATCCAAACAGTCTTGTTTAATTAAGATTCACGAAAAAAGGTGAGTGCCGGGTCAGGAGCCACCACTGCCAGGAAGTCTGCCAGCCTGCCCATCAGCCTGCCAATCCACGTTTTGCGGGCTCTGCTGGTCAGGATCAGATCGACCATTGTCTGGCTTCCCCTCTAAAATAGTCAGGTGAAAGCGACTTCTCAGGGTTCTTCAGATGCCTGTAGCACTTGTGGAGAACAGCCAGGTTATCTGTGAAGTCTGGGCCAGCAATCTAGAAGAGATGAGGAAGAGCTGAGAAATAGTGCTCAGTTACAGTTATATGCTCATGGCGTTGTGGTGCAACCTATTGGTGAATTTCATACTTCCATAGATCACCAGTAACAACTTCTGCAGTGCAATGTTGTGTCCATTTTGCTTTGTGTTTTTCTGTGTCTGCTTGTCTCCCTTTGTTGGGTCATCTTGCTGTGCCAGCTCACAGCTCACCACGCCATGCGGGCCATCAGCACCACGCAGGCCAGCTTGCCTTCACCAGGAGGCCCCGGGAACCTAACACGGGGCCTCCCATATGGTAAACAGGAGCCCACCCAATTGAGCCACAGCCGCTTCCCTGCAATGTTGACCTTTTAAAAAGTATCCGACTTGGCCTTACATTCACAATGCGAAGGGAGAATATCCTTCAGGAATCAACACTTAGCAGTTCAATTTCAAATTCAACCTTAGTTTCTCTTTTCATTGACCCCAAATAGGGCTTGTACAGAATTGTCAAACCAGAAGATGGAATAAGGAATCTCAGAAAGTAAAGTCCCCCTTAAAGAACTCTTACAACTTAACCATAAAAAGCCAAATAACCCATTTAAAAAGGGCAAAAGATCTGAATGGACATTTCTCCAGAGAAGATATATACAAATGCCCAAAAAGCACATGAAAAGATAATCAACATCTTTTATCATCAGGGAAATGCAAATCAAAACCACAATGAGATACCATTTCATACCCAGTAGGACAGCCATAATGATACTAATAAAAAAAAAAACCCTGAATATAACAAGTGTTGGTGAGGATGTGGAGAAATTGAAACATTTATGCATTGTTGGTGGGAATGCAAAATGTTGTAGCCACTTAGAAAACAATTTGTCAGTTCCTCAAAAATGTTAAACATGGGTTACCATATGATCCCTCAATTTCACTCTTAGGCATATACCCAAGAAAAATGAAAACATTCATTCATGCAAAAACTGATACACAAATATTCATAGCAGCATTATTCATGGTAGCCAAAAAGTAGAAACAATTCAGATATCCATGAACAGACAAATGGGTAAATAGAATAAGATATATCCCTACAATGTCATGTTATTCAGCAATTAAGAGGAATGAAGTACTGGTACACGCTACATGGGTGAACCTAAAAAACACGCTAAGTAAAAGAAGCCAGTCACAAAAGACCACATATTATACAATTCCATTTATGTGAAATGTCCAGGATAGGCAAATCTATAGAGACAGAAAGTAGATTAGTGGTTGTATAAGCTAGAAGAGGGGTGTTACAGGGTAGTGAGAAAGTGACTGCTGAAGGGTATGAGATAGCTTTTTTGAGGTGATGAAAATGTTCTAAAATTGAATGTGGTGGTGGTTACATAATTTGTGGATAATTATAACTGGGTGAATTGTTAGTATGTGAATTATATCTCAATAAAACTGTTTTTTTTTTTTTTTTTTTTTTTTTTTTTTCTTTCAAGTCCTAGTTAGGAGATCAGGGTTTGAATTGCAGTTCTGCCCTTTCCTAGCTGTGTAATTTTGGGTCTGTCATTTGACCTGTAATTAAGTTTCCTGATCTGTGAAAAAGGGCTACAATAGAAATAAGGTATAGAGCAGGTATTATTCAAGGGTAGTTGAATCTGAAGGTTATCTGATAGTGGGAAAATTATGTAAATTTTTTTTGTCCCTATACTCTTTTTTTGCCTTTATTTTTAAGGATGCTTTGGATTGCATAAATGTTACATAAAAGATATAGGGATTCCCATATACTCCACTCTCTCCCCCTCCCACACTTTCCCCCATTAACAACATCATTCATTAGTATGGTACATTTGTTACAATTGATGGACAAATATTGAGGCGGCATCGCTACTAACCATGGTGTGTGGTTTGCATAGTGGTTTGCACTTTGCACCACACAATTTTATAGGTTTTGACAGGACCTATGTCCGTCATTGCAGTATCATGCAGGGCAATTCCAGTGTTCCAAGGATGATCCATGCTGCACCTGTTCTTCCTTCTCCCTCCCCTCGGAACCTCAGGTGTAAAATGCTGCCTTTACATCGGTGTTGCAGGTTCTTCCATTACTGGAATTAATAATAAGTCTACTTTGGTCCATGGTTGCATTCTCCCCTTATGTTTGTGCTTTCCTCAATCTTGAGGACTTGGGGATGGTGATGCCCGCTCTGCTTCTCATTGAGAGGGCCTTAGATCCCATGGGGCAGATATATGGCACAGTCTTGCTTGCAGATGTAGATACTCTCTGATTTTGGGGATGGGCATTGTCCACCTATGAGGTAAATTGGAGAGAGATTGATTTTGCTGATTGCATGAGATAGTGTTTGTGTATTTCTTGTTGGGCCTTAGTTCTTTGTTTAACTGGGCATCAGAAACATTTGATAGCTCAGGAATGATTTTTTAAATTGTTGTTTGTAGGTTTTGGAGATTTCTTTGAGGGTCAAAGAATATTTTGGAGGAGGTAATCTGGATTTTTCCTTTAACTGCATTTATTTAGTCTATTGCCAAAGCCTATTGATTGTATTATATTATAAATTATAAAGATAATATAATACAGGCAAGGAAAAAGTATGGGTTATTTTTATTGAAGGGTTTGTGTACATACAAGTTTAAAATAATGTGTACTTAAGATGGAACAGAAGACTCTGATTTTAATTGTGGCTTTAATTTAGTGGGAAAAAATTTAAGTATGTGACTTTTTTTCATTCTGCTTGTCTAACTTAAGTTTAGGTGGAAAAAAAAAAAACTGAAAGGAAAACAGTGAAATCTAGTGGAAAAGGACTTACTTAGCCTAATTTATTTCCCTATTTTTGTGTTATGTGGTATTAAAAATACTCTTGTGTTTAAAAAAATTGGCATGTCTTTACAGTGAAATATTATGCCAGCATCATAAAGGATGTGGTATATCTGTTCAGTATTGATCTGGAAAGATAGTCTCTGATATACAGAGGTAGGGATGTAGGGTGTGGCTGTGTGTATGCATAGATAAAGAAAACAGTCTGAAAGGATATATAAACTGAGTTGTGAACAGTTATTTCTATTGGGTGACATTATAAGAATGTTCCTATTTTTCATTTTCTGCTTTTTAAAAGTATTTTTTCATTGGTTAAAAAAAGATTCATGAAAAAATATCACTGTTCATCTGAGTTGTCAGGTCTTTGTATGAAATACTTTCGTAACCAGGAAGAGCACTGTAGAATGTGATTTTGTTATGATATGTACCTCACCTGGATAAAGGCACCGATCCTTTTTGGCCCTGTAAAACATGCCCACAAGCAGTGCTAGGAAGTGAATTTTGATTAAGTGAATAGTATTTTCTCGTCAGAATGTTATAAGCATAGTTTCATGCAAACTCAAGTACTCAGCACTAAACAAATCGTAGACTTTATCCATAACATGCCATAAAAGCAAAACAACTATAAACATCTATAATAATGTGAAATAAAAAATATGCTGCTAGTTCTATAAAAAGAGCATGAATTATAAATTGGTCCCCAATGTCCCCCCAAAAATGTATGTATGGGATTTAAAAAACCTCTAGTGCTTGATAATTGACCCAAACTAATAATCATGATAACAACCAGTAACAAGCATATTAATAAACAAAAACAACATACACGTAACAGTCATTTTGCTTAGTATTTTAAAGTTTGGAAGCTATTTTAGGAAATAATTTTGATAATCCAAGTTTCTTTAAAAATCTGTCAAAGGATGTTTGAGCAGATTCTGTTTTTTTTTTTCTCTCAAACATCTCAGAAGGGAAGAAAACATTTCACATTATTTTAATTTTAGAACTGTCTAAAAGTAATATAGCAGGCAGTTGCTATAATTGATAATTTATGGAATTTATTCCACTGAAAATATTATAATGAGCCAGTAATAACATCAACAATTATAATGGATAACATTTATTTTAGCGTTTATATGGTGCCAACCATAGCGCTATGTGTTTTCTCTGTTACATCAATTTACTCTTTCATTTTCTTGTATCTTTGTAGATTATTTGTGAATCTGATCAAATAATCTTAGAGCAAGTCAAGAACCACCAGGAAAATAAGATAGTTGTAAAGATACTTCATTTTAAAGAATAAGAAAATTTTTCTTGTCATCAAGCAACTCGCAAATGATTTCTAAAACTTCTCTCACCTAAGTTCAAAGGCAAGTATTAGGTAGTATCCTAACCCCACATGTGGTATTAGAACAGTAGTTAAAGCCTCCAATTGAAAAGAAAGGTGTTCATTCATATGGAAGTGAGCTGTGGCACTTTTTAAAGAGTTTCCATTCTCAGACTCTCCATACATTATAAATAATCCATAAAAATGACACTTAAATGCACCACCATTTAGTAGAACCCTGCATATTAAGGGAATAATCTTATACTTTACAGAAGATATTTAGTAATGAGCATAAGTGTCTATTGGTTAGGTCAGATGTTTATGTGGTGAATTGTTTACTTAAGCGGAGGCAGGAATCCTTTTAGAGAAAGGCAATCCCTAACCCATTTTCTTGTCTCTACTAACATTGCACTAATTTATATAACTGAATTGGAAAAAATTGATTTCATCTGGATTTTTGAAATTTAAATATTAGAGCCTATTAAATGAGCAGTGATGATTTGTGTGGTTTTCTATCTGCTCTTTAAAAAATGGAGACCTTGAAATTCTCTTACCAATGTCTAGTAAAAGTACCCTAAGTGGTGTTTTTATACAAATGTCCTCCATTTGGAGATAGGTTATTTTCCTTGTGGGATCTCAAGAGCATCATGATTCTTGGATTATTTAAGTTTTCCTCAGCTCTCGGTGGCCATCTTAAAAGTCCTAAATATGCAAACTTACAAATTGGTGAGAAATATAGATTAAAATCTATAGCTGATAGTCTAGTGAGCAAATTATTCTCTGAAAATAAATATTTCAGAAAGCATGTGGTATTCACCTCCATTATGCTATAAAAATAGTATTTACAAACCAAAAAGGAAATAGATGTTTGTTTGTTTTTATCTTCCTCATATTCAGCATTATGCTTGTATAGCTGCCTGTTATTTAAAGCAACAAAACTGGGAAATCAGTTTGAGGAGTTTTTCTCCTGTTTTCCCCCTGATTTCACCATTCCACCTTGTTTTAGGTCAATTATATATATTTCTAAGTAGTCTTCACAAATTTTGTTCATATATAGGAATTGCTATCGTGAAGACAGATTTAGGTTTGTGCATGTGTGCATGGGGATGGGGTGGTATTTTAAGTATAAGGGTAGTGTTTTGAGATTTGGTAAGTGGCACCTAAATATGCAGAACTGCTAACGCATAGAGTAGTGAATCAATAAAGTTTGATGATTTGACTAGGAGAGAAGATTAAAGACCAGTGTCTCCAGAAGATGCCATATGCAATCACCAGATATTACAAATGCGTCTTATTAAACAAAGATTTATTATGAGATTAACATCTATTTTGTCTACTAATGACTAATTCTACTTTGTTTACACAGTGAACATTGTGTTTCATTGAAATGAAACCAATATTAGCTATTAGTAAGTCAACAAAAAATTTTTTTAAATTATGTCCAGACACTAATAGGTCATGTAGAACCTTGTGGACTCAGTTCTCAAAGGACATCTACTGTTAGTAATAATATTATCATAGTACTTACTGGTTATTTTCATTTCTTATAAGAAGAAAGTAACTTAAATAGTTAAATGATTTACACAAGGTCACATAATTAGGATAATAAAAAGACCTTAAATTATTTGATATGTTATAGAGTACACAATTCTTTAGTTTTTTTTTGTTGTTGTTGTTGTTGGTTTTGGCTTAGAAGAATGCTGTGATGCTACTTTCCTACTTCTAGAGTCAGAAAATTTAAATGACCCACTTAATGTTGGTTATCTGGAAGGGCTAGAGGTAGCTGAGACCAAATGCAGAAAATATGGGTTGTATAAAGAAACATTACTGGCTCACTAGAAAAATCCTCTATTGAATGACAGCACAGAAACCACTTGTTCATCATCCTAATTGATCTTCAACACCTCTCCATGTGATTAACTGGTTAGCTATAGACATTCCATTTTGTAGTGAGAAAATTGGCACTCAAAAGAGATGGTGGCTTGCCCCTAATCATAGAGCCAGGAATCCTTGTGCTCTGCTTTCTAATTCAGTGTCATTTCCACTACACCATGAGTCTTCCTTTTAGGAATTATCAATATGGCTGAAGCAATGATACATAAGAAAATTAACATACAGTAAAGTGATCTTTGGTGTGAATTGATTGTGATTGTAGTAAGTTGTAGAGAAATTGAGAGTCTAGGGAGACCAATGTAGATTATAGTAATCTATAATTTGTTCCTTGCTTCTTTGGCTTCTCAAACCATGCTAATCTCAGCATTCTTCCATTTTTTTTTTTACAATAGTTTTCCAGTTTGGTTTCCTACAGATGTTCTGGATTAGAAGTGATCTGGAGCCAGTAATAGATGCTTCATATACCTCTTTTTTCATTCATTGATTCTTTCAGTGGTAATTGAGCAGTCAGTGTGACAAGTTCTGGTTATATACAGATAAAGTGTGGTTTTACATTCAAAGAGTTCACTGTCCAAAAGAGAGATGTTTTAAACAAGTAATTTATATTGTCTTATTCAAGCGTTATAAATGAGCTCCGTACAACAGTAGCGTGAAGAAGGATGTAATTAGTATAGTCCCAGGAGGTCAACAAATATTTCTATGAGAAGAAAACTCATCTATGAGTATTGCAAGGATGAGAAGTGGTTTGTCCAGTGGGTAGAGATGTGGTCTGGTCTTTAAGGGGCAACAACATGTTTTGCAGATCAGAATGGCAAATGTAGGAGAATCGTAGGTGGTTGGGTTTATCTGTCTAGAGGATTAACTCCTCGTATTTGGCAGGAAATGACATTGCAGAGGCAAGCAGGGACCTACTTTGAAGTTTTGAATCAGTAAATTAGAACTGATCTAATTTACCTTTTATGAAGATGTGCCTGTAAGCATCTTTGCAGATAAAGTATCAGAGGGTGGTGAAGTGAAAGTCAGGGAGATTCTTTGGAGAGTGCATTGATTAATCTGAGTCAGAGCTGATTCAAGTTTGAACTACAGCAGCAATGGGGTCAAGGACGACTGTCACTCTTCTGACCAGGGTGACTTGGTGGTTGGTGCTGTTACAAAATAAAATCAAATGTGCTTGAAGAGAAGTATACTTAGTGAAGAAGATAACAAATTCAGTTTAGGATCTATTGGGTAGGAAGTGGCTGTGGAACACAGAGTATTAGATCTGTAGGCCAGGGGAGAAGGGCCTGTGAGGGGCAAATAGATTTGGGAGTTCTCAGCTTGAAGACAGTAGTAGAGGCTGGGTAGGCATGAATAAAATTTCAATGAACATGGAGAGAGAGATAACAAAAGATGCGCCCTTGATAGGTGTATCAGTCAGGATTCTCTAGGGAAACAGAACTGACAGGAAATATCTGTAAATGTTATGGGATCTTTATAAGAATTGTCTCACTTGACTGAGGGCGCACACAAGTCCAAATTCCATTGGGCAAGCTGCAAACCTGGAACTCTGATGAATTCTGCAGAAGCTGGCTGATGTAGAGATGGAAATTCTCTATTCTGTCTGCTGAAATCATCACTTCTCCTTTTAAGGCTTTCAGCTGGTTGGAGGGGATGTCTCATTATTGAAGGCAATCTCCTTAGTTGATTGTAGATGTAATCAACCATAGATGCAGTCAATGTACTAATGACTCAAGTCCCAAGAAATATCCTCACAGTAACAATCAGGCCAGTGCTTTCTTGACCAAACAACGGGATACCATCACCTGGCCAAGTAGAGACAAGGAAGTAACCATCACAATGGGTTTGGATTCTATTGTTGCAGGCAACAGAAATCTGCTTAAGCTTAAGCAAAGAGGAGGTGTTTGTTGTTAGGGTTACATGCATTTCTCATGGAAGCCAAGCATGCTAAGTCAGGAAAGAACTGGAGTTAGGTTTATTTATTTATTTAATTTAATTTTTTAAGATGGGAGAGATTTGAGCTTGTTTATATACTGGTAAGAACCAAATGTAAGGGAAAGAGTGAACATGTGGTAAAAAACAAACAAACAAACAAACAAACAGTAAAGAATGAATGGGATAAGATCTACAAGGAGAGTGGAATCTATATCAGTGCACCTTTCAACGTGCATAAGAATGACTGAGGAATGCGTATATAAAATGCAAATTCTGACTCGTTGTGTCCAGTGTCCGGTCAGAGATTCTCCACTTCAAAAACATGCTCTGGTGTTGGTGATCCTGCTGGCGCACAGACCACACAAGTAGACACAAGGATCATGGTGCAGTTCAGGGGTTTTCTTCAATGGGACTTATGTACCACTTTCTCTGAATCATGAAAGAATTGCTCTAAGGAGAGTCATGCCTAGAATCTGGTCAACCTAATTCTCCATCTTGGGTTAGATAATCAATCAGAGAAAGCTCTGGTTGGAAAACAAATGATTATCTTTTCTAAAAAGGACACTTTATTATGGAAAAGTTCAAGCATACACATGAAACCCCATTTGCCCACCAGCCAACTTCAATAATTATCAGCATGTTGCTAAGCTTGTTTCATCTTTGCCACCCTTTCCCTGTCCCCTTGCTACCGGAATATTTTAAAGGAAATTCCACATTTCTATCATTTCACCTATAAATACTTGAATGTGTACCTCTAACAAATTACAATTAAAAAAAAAACCACAGTGCCATGATGACAATAAAAAAAAATTAATGATAATTTTTTATCGTCCTCTAATATTCACTTCATGGTCAGAATTCCTAACTGTCTAAAGAATGGCGTTTCATAGTTAATTTGTTTGAAACAGGGTTCCACAAGGTTCTCACATTGTTTTATGTTGATACACCTCTTAAGAAGGTTTTAATATATAACAATTACTCCTCCCCCACTATTTTTCAGGGTATTTGTCGATCAAACTGGATTATTTTTATGAAGTTATTTAACATGTTCTTCCATTCCCTATATTTCCTGTAAAATGATAGCTGGATCTAGAGACTCGATTCAATACTGGTTAATTATTTATTGGCTAGAAAACTTCATGGATGTGCTGTGCAATTCCTTGCATCACATCACAAGGCATGAAATTTCTCCTTGTCCCAGTTTGGTAATGTTAATGCTAATTGGTAAGTTGGAGTGTTGTCAGCCTCATCTATCTACTAGAAAATCCCCCATCAACTTCTCATGTACTGATTTATAACAATTGTTGATGATTGCAGCTTAGATATGCTATTTGAATAAAGGTTTCAAAATGGTGACTTTTCTAAATCTGCCATTTCTTCTGCAGTTTTTGGCTATAATTCTTCCTAAGAGGAGAATTTTCTATGATCAAATATTTCATATATTGGAAAGGCAAGATTAATGGGTGATTCTTTCTACTTATCAAACAATTTTCAGAATGATTTGGTACCCCAGAATTTTCCAGAAATGACTACAAAGATGCAATCAGAAAAATGCAGACAGTGGGGAAATCTATAGAACAGAATTCCCAGTTTCTACAGCTAATGAATTGCAAGAGGGATAAAAGAACATTGAAAAAGAGGAAGTACCTATACGTTAAAAGAGACTTTGGGGACGTATTAACAAATCTCAGTGTGTGGCTCTTATTTGGCCCTGATTCAGAAAAACTTTATGTGACATTTGAAAACCAATTAGATATGATGATACTGTGGTTATCTTTTAGAGATACATATAGAAATGTTTATAGATGGAGTAATATGGTGTCTGGGATTTTCTTAAAAATAATATGGAAGAGGGCATAAATAGCTTGAGATAGGCCACGAGTTGATAATTGTTGAAGCTGGTGACATATGTGTGTAGATCCAGTCTTCTATTCTATCTTTTTGTAGGTGTTTGAAATTTGTCAATGATAATTTTTAAAGATTTTATTCAGGCTATGAAAATTAAAGCAGCAATGAAATTAAATCAAATTTAATTTTTCATTTGAGATCTTTAAACATTTACAAACGTTACTTTGATATTTAGAAATAGCTCTCACCATGTACTTAACTGTCTGTCTGTTTAGTTGTTTCCTTCTTTAACCAGAGGGCAACAGTGGTATGCTTTGTTTGTATTCTCAGCATCAAGCACAATTTCTGGTACATAGAGAAAGTTTGCACTATTCGTCTCATATATAATCAGAAGAATTCCAACAGGGAATTTGCCATATGAAAGACTTCATGCACATGTTCAAAATGATAATCAAAGGGGTCCAAGCAAAGATTCTAAAATTTAGATCTATTTAAAATTTCTGTAGGTATTGTAACCAGTTCCATATTGTAACATATAAAGACTTGGCAGCTTTAGCTGTTTAAATTGTTCTTTTCTCTTTGTGAATTGTTCATATGAAATTTTGCATCTAGAAATTGTGATGGAAAGTGAGTGCATTTTATTGTTAAGAAATCAATGGACTCTTGGAATAATCAGAAATTGAGGACGAGAACTGATTATTAGTTCTCTTAATGCTCAACTTATTCCAAATTTGTTCGCTGTGCAATGTGACTCTCAGGGCAGATTGGAACTCTAATTAGGGGTCTAGCTTCCCTTTGATGTTGGCGGCAACTCTTATTAGTATTAATGTATATGGAAGAGAGAATAGATCCTTAAATAATTTAAAAACAGCTTTGTGTATTATGAATACAGACATATAAAAGATTTAATGATGTGACTTTTACATATTTATACTATGTGCACATAAACACTCACTGCATGTATTGTATATAACTATGTCTTGGGGACTAAATGAACCTCATAAAAACTTGCCATTAATTATGTTGACAGAGGGAATATCCTTTTGTATTTATTCATTCATCCCAGGCAAATGGCTGCAGCTTCTTTTTAACAGTGATCTGCCTAATTTTCAAACCTCAGTTTATCTTAAAAGAGAAGTCTAGCTTAGATTTCTCTAAGTCGCAGTACACACGTTTTACAAACATGGCAAATTTTAAAAACGGAAGCCTCAGCTTTATGTCTTTATATGCCAGGCATACGAATGCATACATCTTTAAGTAAAAAGAATATTTCTCAATAGTTGACATTTTCTCTTTTTGTGTGTGTGGCTCTTTCATAAATATTGTGAACCACCACTGTAATCCCTCTTCGGGCGCAAGTGACCTACGTGTGATTGTTCTGTATTGTATTTATAAGTCGTAAGTGGTGCTTGACATGGCGGTAAGAATAGCTTGTCTTTGACTTCCACGGTGAGAGGCACCAGGGTTGTGTTGATCGGAGGGTATATTTTTCACTTCTTATGAAACAGCTTCAGGAGTTGAATGGCCCAGTTACATTTAACCTAACACTCCGACTTTATATAGGACTTGGTTAACAACTAAATTATATCTTTTAAAGAAACTTTCAAAAGCGGAATGGAAAAAATAATGCTAAGTGAGTTTTCATTCAGGGATCACAGGAACAAAGCTAAGGACAAAATTCTCCTAGGATTTATTCTATCTGCTCAGATGTAAGGCCAGAGCATTTCAAACTTCCTATATGCATAAATAATTTTTTTTTCTTTAGAAAAACCTGCCCTTGAAAAGCAGTCTGAAATGGTCGCAGTAAAGTCCATTTTGAAGGACTCTCTGCACAGGTCAAGGAACACAAAGCCAAGGGGCAATCTCTTTGTTATGCATGAGGCCGCTGGCCATTTCAGAGCAGCCCTGGGTGTCAGGGAACCCAGTTGATGACAGATGGTGTGACTGTCCTTGCAAATTTCTCACCTTAAAATGACAGCCTATGTGGAAATACCCAGTAATCACTGGGGAAAGATACTCTAAAAGCCCCTTGATAATCACATAAAGAGAAACAGTGTTTATTTCAGGTATAGCTCTGGACTCTTGATATTTAAGAAAGTTTGGATGTTTGTAATGGAGATACGGGAAAGAAGGCAAATGTTTCAGTTTGAAGGGTTCTGTCCCCTACACACTAATAATTGTGTATAGCAATAATTGACAAAAAAAAAAAAAA
>JAQZBX010005445.1:0-56378 GCA_029593785.1 Cabassous unicinctus
TTTTGGCTACTGCATGCATGGAATATCTTTTTCCAACCTTTTACTTTCAATCTATTGGTATCTTTGTGTCTAAGGTGAGTCTATTGCCAACAGTATATAGATGGCTTATATTTTCTTATCCATTCCACCATTCTGTGTCTTTCAATTGGGGAGTTTAATCCATTAACATTCAATGTTATTACTGTAAAAGCAGTTCTTATTTCATCCATTTTGATCTTTGCATTTTATTTGTCATTTTATTTTTGACACTTATAATTACTGTACTGATATAATCATCATTTCTAGACTCTCTTCTAAGCCCCTGTCTCCTGTCTTTTCTTTTCATGCTGTAACACTCCCTTTAGTATTTCCTGCAAAGCTGGTCTTTTTGTTATAAACTCTCACAGTTTCTGTTTATCTGTGAATATTCTAAACTCACCCTCATTTTTGAAAGATAATCTTGCTGGATATAAAATTTGGGGCTGGCAGTTTTTCTCTTGCAGTATCTTAAATATATCATACCACTGCCTTCTTGCCTCCATGATTTCTGATGAGAAATCGGCACTTAATCTTATTGGGTATCCTTTATAAGTTATGAATTGCTTTTCTCTTGCTGCTCTCAAAATTCTCTCTTTGTCTTTGGCATTTGACATTCTGATTAGTATGTGTCTCGGAGTTGGTCTATTTGGATTTATTCAGATGGGAGTACGTACATACATGGATATCTATGTCCTTCAATAGGGTTGGGAAATTTTCTACCATTGCTTCTTCAAGTATTCCTTCTGCCCCCTTTTCCTTCTCTTCTCCTTCTGGGACACCCATGACACATATGTTTAAACATCTCTTGCTGTCATTTAGTTCCCTGAGACCCTGTTCAATTTTTTCTACTCTTTTCTTCATCTGTTCTTTTGTATGTTAGCTTTCAGAAGTCATGTCTTCGAGCTTACCAATCTTTTCTTCTGCTTCTTCAAATTTGCTGTTATATGCCTCCAGTGTATTTTTAATTTCGTTTATTGCATCTCTCATTCCCATAAGGTCTGCATATTTTTCTATGTTTGCTTTCAAATTCTTCTTTGTGCTCATCCAATGTCTTCTTAATATCCTTAATCTCTTTAGCCATCTCATTGAATTTATTAAGGATATTTGTTTGAACATCTATGATTAGTTTTCTCAACTCCTATATGTCATTTCCAGGCTTCTCTTGTTCCTTTAACTGCGTCATATCTTCCTGTCTCTTGGTATGGCTTGTAATTTTTGGTTGGTGTTTTCGCATCTGGCTTGCTAGATGTATTTATTCTGGGTGCAGTTTCTCCCTTTAGTTTAGGACTTTCTTGTTTTTTCTCTTTTGCTGGTTGTGTAGTAGGAGCCAAAGATGTAGCTGGTGCTGTAAGCTATGGAGCCTGAAGCTGCCCACTTTGCCCCAAGAATTGATGAAGCTTCTCCCACCTTTCTCCTCCGTCAGGAGTAGGGACAGAGCTGCAGCCGTATATAATAATCCAAGTTGGGCAGGACAAGACTGTCTGTAGTTGCCCGTAGAGACTGATAAAGCTTCATACCCCTTCCTCCCCTATCTTGGGTGGGGATGGAGCTATAGTTGTGCGCAGCAATCTATGCCATATGGGTCTGAAATGACCACAGTTACTCAGGTAAACTGATGTAGCAACAGACCCCCTCCCTGCCGGGGGGAATTGACCCTCTGGACTGCCCAACAATCTAATTTGTGTTGGCCGAATATGCCTGCAGTGGCCCTGAGAGTCTGAGGGAGTACTGTCCCTTCTGCCCTTTAGGGGTGGAAATGGAACCACCAACGCCCAACAGTTCAGTCCCTGTAGGCTGAAAGTACCCACCATTGCCCAGAGTGGCTGAGGAAGCACCAACCCCCTTCTATCCTATTGGGTGGTGGAGGTGGTTCTACAGGCACCCAACAGTTCAGTCCTTTTAGGCCTAGAATACCTGCCATTGCCCAGAGAGGCTAAGGAAACACCAGCCCCTTCGAATCCTATTAAGTCATGCGATTGGATCCACAGGCATCCAACAGATCAGTCCCTGTAGGCCAAAATTCTGCCATTGCCCAGAGAGGCTGTGGAAACACCAGCCCCCTCCTTTCCTATTGGGGAGTGAGGGTGGATCCATAAGTACCCACCAGTCCAGGTTGTGTGGGCTAAAAGCAGCTGCAGCTACCCAGAGAGACTGGGCAAACACAGACCATCTCTTGTCCTATTGGGGATAGGGGTGGATCCACAGGTGCCCAACGGTCAGGTTTGTGCAGGTAGAAAATGCCTGCAATTGCCCTGAGAGACTGAGGGAAAACCAGCCCCCTCCTATCCTATGGAGGGACAGAGGTGGAGATGAACTCGAAAGCATTCAACAAATCAGTTCGTGTGGTCTGAAAACTCCTGCCATTGCCGGGATAGGCCGAGGATACACAGCACCTTTCCTATCCTATTGGGGTGCTGGCATGCAGCCCCAGGTGACTGACTCTTCAGTCTGTGCTGGCAGAGAGCACCTGCAGTTGCCTGGAGAGCCGGTGCAGATCCCGCCAGCTTCCTCTCTGCTGGAGGTGGGGCTGGAGCCTAGTCTCAGGCTGCAGTCCGATCTTGGTGGAAAGAAGCCAGTTCCTAACTTCACTGGATTTTCAGTCAGCCAGGCTTCCCCTCTTGCTGGGGGAGAAGTCAAAATTGCGGCTACTGGACTCCTTCCAATTTGGACAGGCTCAAATCCTAGCTGTTTCCAGGATTATAGTTTAGCCAGCCAAGTCCACTCATCAGTAGCTGAGGTCGGTGGACAACTGTCTCTTCCTCCACTATTTATGGGTAATGGAGCTTCTAACTCCAGCCACGGAATAGTTGCTGAGGTGGCTTGCGCAGCTGGAGTAGGATGGGCACCGGCCTCTGTGGCGTGGCTTGCAGTTTCCCAGAGAGGTAGTGCAGGTCCCCCCAGCTTCCTCCCTGCCAGAGATGGGGCTGGGGTTTAGGTTAGAGCTGCAATCCGACCTGGGTGGAAGGAAGCTGGTCCTTACCAGTGCTGTGATTTTCAATCAGCCCCTCTTTCCCTCAGGCCAGGGGCAGAGTCAAAATGGTGGCTACTGGCCTCCTTCTGACCTGCTCAGGCTCAAAGTCTAGTTTTCCTAGGACTATACTTTAGCCTGCTGAATTCACCAATCAGTAGCTGAAATTGGTGCCACACCATGTCTTCCTACCCCGTTTTGGGGGGAAATGGAGCTTCCAACTCCAGGCGCGGAATAGCTCCTGAGGCGGCTTGCGCCACGGGCACCGACCTCCGCAGCGTGGAGGGCTCTACTCACGAATCCTCTCTGCAGATGGGCAGTCTCCTCCTTCTATACTTTCAAGAAATATTCCATGATACTCTTCTGGTCTCCTGGGGCCCCCAAACAGGTGCTCTGGGTAGCTCTGGGTGATTACCAACTGCCCTGCAGCACGAGCAGACTCCAGGAGCTCCTCTGCCATCATCTTCTAATAATTCAGCAGTGGGTTTTTGATACATGTTCTTTATCATGTTGAGGAGACTTCCTTCAATTGCTATTTTTCTAAGTTTTTTTATTTTTATAAAAAATGATGTTAGATTTTGTGAAATGAATTTTCTGTGTCAATTAAGAGGATCTTGTGCTTTTTCCTTTCATTTTGCTAAAGTGTTGTAATAACATCAATTGATGTTCTTTTGTTGAACCACCCTTGCATACCTGGGATAAATTCCAATTGATTCCAGTGTACAATTTTCCTTTTTGTAATATCCTTATCTGGCTTTGGTATGATGGTGATGGTGGCCTCAGAGAATGCATTAGGTAGTGTTTCCTCCTGTTCAATTTTTTGGAAGAATTTGAAAATTGTTATTAATTTTTCTTGGAATGTTTGATAGAATTCACCTGTGAAGTCATCTAGTCCTGGTCTTTCCTTTGTTGGGAGATTTTTTATTACTGTTTCAATCTCTTTACTTTTAATAGTTTTTTTGAGACCTCTTGTTTTTCTGGAGGCAGTGTAAGTTGTTTGTGTGCTTCTAGGAATCAGTCCATTTTACCTAGGTTGCCTAATTTGTTAGAATTCAATTGTTCATGGTATCCTTTTTATTTCTGTGAAGTCAGTAGTAATGTTCCCCGTGTCATTACTGATCTCATTTATCTTGGGCTTCTCTATTTTTTTTGTCAGTCTAGCTAAGAGTTTTTCAATTTTTTCAAATTAATTTTTTTAATTTTTAAAAAAGCTTTAGATTACGTAAATGTTACATAAAAAAATATAAGGGATTCCCATATGCCCCACTCCCTCCCATCCCACACTTTCCCACATTAACAACATCCTTCATGAGTGTGGTACATTTGCTACAATTAATGAACCCATATTGAAGTATTGTTACTAACCATGGACTACAGTTTACATTATAGTTTACACTCTGTCTCATACAATTTTATAAGTTATGACAAAATATACAATGGCCTGTATCCCTCACTGCAAAGTCATGCAGGACAAATCCAGTGTCTGAAAATGTCCCCATATTACACCTGTTCTTCCCTCTCCCATCCCTTAGAACCTCTGGTGGCAACTGCCTTTACATCAATGATAAGAGTTCTTCCATTGCTAGAAAAATAATTAGCCTATAGTAGAATAATAATAAGTCTACTTTAGTTCATTGTTCATTCCCCAGTCTTGAGGATTTTGAGATGGTGATGCACACTCTGTTTCTAATTGAGAGGGGGCTTAGATCCTATGGGGCAGATGGATGGAGCGAACTTGCTTGCAGTTGCAGACACTCTCTATTCCTTCGGATGGGTGTTGTCCATCACCTCCCCTTGTTAGTTGTCCTGGGTGAGTCCAATGAACTGAAAAATAAGTGTTGCAACTCTGCTGAAATTCAAGGCTCAACTGACACATGGACAGACCAAAGATTTAAGTCTCTGGGACACATATTTATCAAGTAGATTGCTAATTATAGGTGCAAATAAAAGAGGTAGAAGAGCCATGTGTAGAGAAACTATAAATGAGTCTAACTCTGTTACACTGGGGAGCATAAATTCCAAAGTAAGGCCCACTGACAGGGGCCTGAGCTGTCTGCCCTGCTTATAGTTTCTGGATATCTCCAGAGCCGTCAGGAGCACTACTATTTGAGGCACTGTTTACTGTGGCAGTCAATGAGATCTTACTGAGACTTGCATAAGTGTAACCTCTGGAATGACCTCCCGACTCATTTTGAAATCTCTTAGCCTAAAAACTCATGTGTATTTACCATTTCCCCCATTTGGTCAAGATCTTTTTCCAGATGCATTGCTATTTTGTGCTTGGTAATAATCCCTTGGTGCCAGGGACGCTCATCCTTGGAGTCATGTTCCAAGCTAGGGAGAAGGTAGTGTGTTTACATGCTGAGTTTGGCTTAGAGAGAGGCCACATTTGAGCAACAAGGAGGTTTTCAGGAGGTAACTCTAAGGCAGTATATAATACTAGGCTAAGTTTCAATTTCACAGGAAAAGGTTCACAAGTACAATCATCAATATCAAGGGCCTGCAGTGGGCCCTACTTTGAACTTACACTCCCCAGTGTGGTAGAGTTGGACTCAGTTATGTCTTCCCTACACATGGCTCTGCTGCCCCTCTATTTAAACCTATAGTTAGTACTAGAACTGATAGGTGTATGGCCAAGAGACTTAAATCTTTGGGCTGTCCGTGTGCTAGTTGGGCCCTGAATCTCAAGAGACTTTCAACACCTACTCTCCAGTGCATTGGAGTCACCCAGGACAACTAACAAGGAAAAGTTGACTGACAACTACCATCTCAAGGAACAGAGAGAGTCTGCAACTGCAAGCAAGAAGGTCCCATCCATCTGCCCCATGGGACCTAAGCCCCCTCTCAATTAGAGGTGGAGTGGGCATCACCATCACAGAATCCTCGGGATTGAGGAATGGATGATGGACTAGAGTAGACTTACAGTTGTTTTACTGTAGACTTGTTGTGATCCTAGCAGTGGAAGAACTTTTATCATGAATGTAGAGGCAGTGGCCACTGGAGGTTCTGCGGGGAAAGAGAGGGGAAAATAGGTGTAAATTGGGGGAATTTTTGGAACTTGGAATTATCCTGAATGGCATTTCAATGACAGATAAAGGCCGTTGTTTATCATGTAATAACTTGCAAAATGTGTGGGAAAGAGTGTAAACTACAATGTAAACTATAATAATCTCTTAGTGGCAATGCTCCAAAATGTGTTCATCAGTTGTGACAAATGTACCACACTAATGAAGGATGTTGCTGATGTGGGAAAATATGGGAGAGTTAGGGAGCGGGGCATTTGGGAATCCCCTATATTTTTTGTTTAACATTTATGTAATCTAAGTTTCTTTTAAAAATTAAAAGATAAATTATATTAAGAAAATATCAAGGGCCTGGCACTATGGTCTGTCTTCCTTCGTTAGATATTGCATTGTACTCAGGGGTCTCTTGCTGTCCTACTAGAGAATGTAGCAGAACTTCTCAGGATGGAATTCAATATTCTTTTGGTTATTGTGTGGATCTCCACCCACTGGGACAATGTTCCATGAACGCTTGAACATATTCATATGTCTTAGAGGTATGCCCCAGGTAAACCCCTTCCCATGCATCCCCACATCACTGACAACCCACACCAGTGATCCCCCCTGCCACTGCTGTGTCCGTTTTGTGATCCAAAACATCTCCAAAAATGAAGCCAAAAAATAATGGAATAAAATTAATAAGAAAATGAAATAATAATTTTTAAAAACAACCAATAAAATACAAAAAATTTAAAACAATTTGAAATAATAAAAAAAAATTTTTAGACATCGCATCTTTCATCACTGTAATATCTGTTGTCTTGTACGTACAGTGACATTTTCTTCCATATATTCCCCTGGTGTCTTACTTTTTCATTTTATCTTCAAAGAAGCTTTAGGATACAGAAAAGTCACACAGAGAATACAGGCGATTTCCATATACCCAATGTCCTCCCACTTTCTCCTTCTCCCTTAGTAATAATATTTTACATATGGATGGTACATTTATTACTATTGAGGTACAAATATTGAAGCATTACTACTAACCATGGTCAATGGTTTACATTATGGTTTACATTTTGGATCGTACACTTTTATAAGTTTTGACGAAACTTGAAGCAGCCTGTATCCGTTATTGCAAGATCATGCTGAACAATTCTAAAATGCCCTAAAAATGCCCTACGTTCCATCCAAATTATTCTTCCCTCTCCCTCCCCTTGGAACCTATGGTGATCACTAAGTTTCAATTTTTGAAGAATAAGATTCATAGTTACTTGTAATAATATTGAGGACTTGACATATTAGTCTGTTTTCTTTTATTAGGCACTGCCCTTGTTCTTGAGGGATTCATTCTTGTTCCTCTTACTGAGAACATAGCAGGACTCCCCAGGATGGACGTTTGATATTTTCTTGATTATTTTGTGGGTCTCCACCCACTGAGATAGCACACTATGACAAAATGAACACTTACATATTCCATAGAAACCTGCCCCAGGAGTGCTCTGTCCCATGTGCCCCCTTCCAACACCCTACAGCAGTAACCCTCCCCTGCCATATTTACCAAAAGAATATTGCCAACATTGTTTTAACCACAGACCTGCAAATCCCCGGAGTTCACCTGCTCCTTCCCCCGACCCTCCCTCCAGTTCCATGGATAGTTCAACCCGACCCCCCCCCCGCAACCTACTCCCCGTCACAAATCTGTTCAAAGAACCAATTTCTGGTTTTGTTAATGCTCTTTATTGCTTTTTATTCTCAATTTCATTTATTTTTGCTCTAATCTTTATTTCTTTCCTTCTGCTTGCTTTGGTTTTAGCTTGCTGTTCTTTTCCTTGATCCTCCAGGTGTGTCGGTAGCGCCCAGTTTTAGCTTTCTTCTTTTTAATATGGGTATTTAGTACTCCAGATTTCACTCTCAGCTCTGCCTTCACTGAATTTCATAAGTTTTGACATGCTGTGTTCTTGTTTTCATTCATCTCAAAATATTTATTGATTTTTTTTGTAATTTCTTTTCTGACTCACTGATTGTTTTAGTGTTATTTAACTTCCACATATTTGTGGATTTTCCATTTCTCCACCTGTTAGTGACTTCCAGATTCATTCCATTTGGGTCAGAGAAGATGCTTTGCATAATTTCTATCATTTTAAACTTATTGAAACATGTTTTGTGACCCAACATGTATTCTATCCTGGAGAATGATCCTTGCGCACTTTTGAAAAATGTATATCCTGCTGTCTTGAGGTGCAATGTTCTGTACATGCCTTAAGTCTAGTTCTTTATTCATATTATTCAAGTTCTGTTTCCTTAATGATCTTCTGTCTAAATGTTCTATCTATTGATGAGTGTGGTGCATTTAAATCTCCAACTGTTATTGTAGAGATTGTCTATTTCTCCCTTCAAGTTTGCCAAGGTTTGCCTCATGTATTTTGAGGCACCATGGTTAGGTGCATAAATATTTATGATAGTTATTATTTCTTTTAATGGATTGACACTATTATTATTATAGAGTGTACTTCTTTGTCTCTTTATAGCAGTCTATTTTGTCCATTATTAGTAGAGCAATGTGTGCTATTTTTCTGTTGTTGTTACAATTTGCATGGAATATCTTTTTTCTATCCTTTCATTTTCACCGATTTGTGTCTTTGGGTCTAAGGTATTGTTTTATAAACAATATATAGTTAACAGTTGGATCACGTTTTTGATCCATTGTGCCAATCTGTCTTTTTACCCTACAGACATTGCTTCACTATCTACAGACCGTTTGGGTGTGGAAAAACTTGAATACAGCCTAATATTTTTGTTCACTTGTAGGTACCAAGCTTTTTACTACCTGTCAGGTATAAGGACTTTTAAATTCTGGAATCTTAACTATAGCAGTTTTCCACTGATTTTTCCAGAAGAAAGATAAAGTCTCTTAAACTGCCCTCTCGATTCCTCTTCTATTTCAGAATTCTATCTGTTCTGTTTTCTATTCTCTAGGTAAGGGATACCAGTTTTCCATAGGTTGATAAACTATAACCTGTCCCCCATAATTATTAGCTTTCTAAATGCAAGTTCTAAATTCCTGGTTTTAAATGATATTTATTTTTCTGTTGAAAAATTTTTCTACCTTTATCAGCTTGCTTTCCGTTTCAGTCTGTCATCTTATATAGTATTGGAAAGTAAATACCATGAGATTAGAGAATGCTTGGTCCATAACTGAATTCTCAGTACGTGAAAGCATGACTGAACAATAATTGGTGCTCAATAAGTATTTATTGAATGAATGAATTAATATTTTAACTCATTTTTGTTTCACAGAGTGTAATTTTTTCTCTTTTTTAAATTTCTTGATTGTGGATCATGTGTTACTTAAAATTTTACTCTACTACAGGTACATGCCTGTCTACTTATAATGACATAGTGTTTAAGAGCAAAGACTCTGGAGACTAATTGCCTGCATTCAAATCCCACATTTTATATTCTATTGTGATGAATAGCTGTGTGATTTTGGATAAATTAATCTCTTTGTACTTCAGATTAATTCCTCATCTAAAAAATGGAAAAATAGTTAAACTAACTTCATAATGTTGTTTTAGTTTCACAAAATAATAGAAGCTAAAATTTATTATATGCTTATCATATGTGAAACTCAATATTAAGCATTTTTGTATGTATTTACTCATTATATCCTTACAATAGTGTGTCAGGAAGGAAACTGAGGGAACAGATAAATTAATTAACCTGCTGTGGGTTACAATTTTAGTAAGGGACACAGGTGGGATTTTACTCCGAGCAGCCAAGCCACAGAACTCATATTCTTGAATCTTTATTCTGTATCTCATATAAAGCATTTAGAAGAGTACACGATGCAGAGTAAGCACTCAATAAATGTTTGATATTATTTTTCTTTCTTCCTTTTCTACCTTTTCCCCATCTCCCTCCTCCCTCCCTGCCTCCCTCTCTCCCTCCCTTTCCTTATTCCTTGTTTTAATAGAATTTTCAATAATTCAATGAGTCCTTGTCTTTTTTAATTTTATCCATATTGCATTAAGGTTAGTGCTACGTGGGCCTGTGTGTTAAGCTCAGAAAAAGCGGTGCACTTTTGATCTGTTCCTTCTTTATTCATTCATGTTAATATCATATCTTTAAAAAGTAATCTCAATGGCTAGGTGCTGAAAATGTTTACATTTTGTTTCATTTTCAGTTTCCTGAACAGGATGAGAGAGGGCTAAAATTATATGGCAGTTGAATAAGAGAAATACTTCTCTGTACTCTTTCTTGGAAATATGGGGAATCCTTCACTCGCTCCTTTGTTGATTAAACAAATTTATTTTGTTGACAACGTGTTAGAGCTGGGGATACATCCTTTACTCTCATAGGGGATATGGACAATGATTTGCTGGAGCCATCTCATATAAGCTTTGAGAGCCAATTGTGTACATCTCTTCCTAAATGTAAGCTCAGTGATGTCATGTTGGCTGCTTGAGGTTCACCATGCTGAGTGTTTACACCATGAAAATTGGCAAACCCTACAAATCAGAGAATTTTTTCATTTTTCTTTTGCCTATTATCTTTTAAATTTGTTGTTGTTAACATTTATCAGTACACCACTGGATAGAACCAATAAGCATCTGAAGAAAAAAAAAAGCAACATGTAAAAATGAAGATAATCAGGAAGGTGAAGAAGAAAAGAAACTGACAACAACAGAACAAAAGAAAAGTAGATATGACACAATAAAAGAATTGCAGTAAATAATGATGAAATGTAGAAGACCAGAGAGATAATATATAATTATAAATATGTCTGCAAAAAAGACTGATTTGAGTTAGTGTTCACAAAAAGAAATAAGCAATTAACTAACTGTACTTTTACATCTCAAGTAAACTGTTTTCAGGCATCTTGCTTAATTTCACAATGCTAATTGAATCCTTTTCTTCATGTTTATATTTCAAAAGTCCTAAATTTTACAAATTTTAATGCATTAATTTTATTAGTGCAATAACATTATGGAAGAAAGCAAGAGGATGTAGGCAAATAATTAGCTTTTAGTATAAATATATAAAACTAATAAAATAAATATATATGTGAGTAAAAATCTGTAAACATTCAATGCAGTTTTGTTTCAGAGTTTATTACAGATATTTGCCAAATATTGATATTTGTACATAATATATCCAGTAAATTCAAAATAATAAACACAGTAGTAGAATAAATTTATTGCTATGGATTTCTTTCTCTGGCATTCTTTCATTTTTATTTTAATAAATTTATAAATGAATATATAAAATTATAATTATTTGTTCATTGAAATATTAGTTTCATTTCCTTCATAAATAAAAAATATTAAATTTTTATCCCAAATAAAATTATCAAATTTAATGAGTTGTTTAAAAATGAGAATCACTTTAAGTGCAAAAATAGTTTTTGTGAAGTTTAAATTAAAAGTTTTAAAGAAGATACCAAAGACTAAAAAGAAATCTATGTCTACTTTGGAAAAGAATGAAAGAGTGCTATCAGTGGTCCAGGAAATGCAAGAAATTCCTGAACACAGATGGCTGTTAAGACTGAGTAAAGGGAGAAAAAAGACTGCAAGAAATTCCAGGACCAAATACATCCATGAGTGAACTACCCATGGATATAGTGTTTTTGAGGCTGCTTCAAGATCAGGGTTAGAATATATAGAGAGCTACAGGAGGGGACACAGGAGAGTTGTTTTGAGATTAAATGGGAAACTGATTTTGGAGCAGCCAAGAATATAGAATTTACCCCACCTCCTCCTTGGTGAGCCAAGGACATAGTTTCCCAGAAGACTTGGTCTTGAGACCCCTGTTTTGCAACAGGTCTTCCCCCTTCCTGTTAGACACAGGGGAGCATGCTTCTAATTATCAAAACCTACATCCACCAGACTGGCAAAAATTAAAAGGAAGAATAATATCTCATGTTAGGGGAGAGGTGTAGGAATTGGGCATTTTCATAATGTAAGTAAGAGATTAGTTGATAAGCCTTGTTGAAGGGGAATTTGAAAATGTCAGCCAAATTAAACATGTATTCCTTTTTATTTGTCTATTTCATTCTAGGAATATAATCCATTGAAATAAGTATATCTGTGAGTAAAATATATATAAAAGTATGTTCATTGCAGCTTTTTCATAGGACAAGTTTGGAAATAACATAATTGGTCATTAGCAGAGAAAAATTTAAATGATTATGGACATTTCAGTAATCAAACATACACATTATTATGATAATAATAGCAAACACACCTGGGGCTTGACCTGGGAAAGGTTATTTTCTAAACTTTGCTGATATTAATTCATTTAACCTTCTGAGGAAGTACTATGATATCACTATGCCCATTTTCAGATGAAGAACCTGAGGAACAAAGTAGTTAAGTAACTGGCTCTAGGTTTTCAGCTAGAAAGTGGTAAGATAAGATTTAAACCCAGGTACTCTGACTCCAGAGTTTTTACTGTAATTTATGTACTTTGCTAAAATACAGCCATTAAAATGAATAAAGAGGGTTTAATTATTCTCACACATAAAGATCTATAGCAAATATTTTCTGTATCAAAAGCAAAACCCTGATTAAGCATAGAAAAAAATCTGTCAACAGTGGTTACCTCTGGGAACAGGAGTGGTGGGGATTAATGGGGGAGCTTTTACATTTTATTATCTTTATTAATTGCCTGAATTTTTTTACAGAATAAATATGTTCCTGTTGTCATTGAATAATTAAACAAAGAAAAAATAGGATCCATGTTGTGATAGTTTGAAGCTGTATGGATTCCAGTAAGGTATGTTCTTACAGCTAATCCATTACTGTGGGTGTAAACCTATTGTAAGTAGGGCCTTGTGCTTAAGTTACTTTCATTAAGGTGTGACCCAAGGTGAGTCTTAATCCTCCTACTGGAGTCCTTTATAAAAAGGGATGAATAAGGAGAGACAGAAAGAGAAAGGCACGGAAGCAAGAAGCTGAAAGCAACAAACTTAAAGAGAAGGGAGAAACAAGCAGATACCACCATGTGCTTTGCCATGTGATCGAGCAGCCCAGGATCACTGGCAGTCAGTTTTTGGGGAGAAAGCATGGACTGATGATGCCTTGATTTGGACATTTTACTCAGTCTCAAAACTGTAAGCTTGTGAACTAATAAATTCCCACTGTTAAAACCAAACTATTTTATCGTATCTGCATTTCATCAGCCTAGCAAACTAGGCTGTATAATTTACAATTACCAAATCCTAAGACCTAAGAAATCTTTTGAAAGGAGCATACTAAAATATTTCATATTTTCACACAATAGACAAAAATTAGATTCCACCTTGCATTTCAAAAAATGTCTATCTACACAAAATGCCTAGATATGTGTGCTATTATTTACAGGTAAACTAATATATGAACACAAATCAACTCTTTTAAAAATAACATATTTTGTGATTAGAAAATTATATTGTGCAAAGTGATTGCTCTTGGATGGAAGTAGTAACTGGAAACAAGTATGAAGTGTGGTTTCTGCAGAGCTGGAAATGTGATATCACTTCATTTGAATGCTAGTTTCATGTGTATGTTCAGTTTATGAAAAGTCAGTGACTTTTCCAATTATGCACACTTTTTTTTGGAGAGGACGGAGTTAAAATTTTTGGTTTACCACCCATTTCTGTCCCTGGGGGGAAAAAAGAGGTAGGTGATTTGGTACAATCTACTTGTCAACATGATAACTGGACATCTGAGAAAATAGAAGAGTCATTATCTATGGAAAGTTCTTAACAGGATCTCCTTGGTTAAGGCTCGTTTATAGAAAGTAAATTAAGAACCCAGAGTTTATTATGCAGGTCTCCCTGGAAAATATCATTTAAGCTGAGGTGAAAAAATAAAGTAAAGATGTTTCATAGTCTAGATATTCTTCCTGCTGCATGAGGCAACCAGGCAAAACTTCACTTGGAAACCCCATCTATTATTTGGGTCAGAGACTACATGTCAAATAAAGAGAGAAAATACCTGGAAGTTGCTCTTGATAACCCAGATCATTGCCTGGTTTGTCTAAGCTTCTTGAACGCCTGTATCCTTGCAATTAGTAGTAAAGTTTGACTATGGTTAAGGCATTTGAGTCATCAGAATTTAATTTTACAATTTAATCTTTTGTGTTATCTCAGATTGGCAGTGTGAATAGGTCTTTTTTTAGTTCCAGAAATCATAATGGCTGTTTAAGTTTGCTAAATGCTGCCAAAGCAATATACTAGAAATGAGTTGGCTTTTACAAGTTTACAATGGGATTTAATAGGTTAAAAGCTTACAGTTCTGAAGCTGTGAAACTGTCCAAAAGAAGGCATCATCAGAGATGCTTTCTCTCCAAGCTGCAACTGTGGGCAATCAGGCACATGGCAATGCCCGCTTGTCTCTCCTATTTCCTCAGGGCCTCCTTGCTTTTGACTTCTGGCTAAAGTGACTTCTTGGGCTCCTGGGGTCTTCTCTCTCAGATTCTGGTTTCCTCTCTGTCTATGCAGCTCTTTTGTGTGTCTGCAGCTTTTTATTTATCTGTTTACATAGAACACCAGTAAGAGGATTAAGACCCACCCTGGGTCCTGCAATCGAATCAAAGATCCTTGATTGAAGTAATATAATCAAAAGTTCCTACATACAATAGGTTTACACATACAGGAATGGATTAGTTTTAAGAACAAGATTTTCTCGGTTCCATCAGGCTTCAAACTGTCAGAATGGCTAAGGTGTTTTTTAGCAAGAAAAAGAAAAGGAAGGAAAAATATATTGAGAGTACAATTATGGAATGACTGTCTACCCATCATTGGTATGAAGTCGCAAAGTCTTTGATGCAATGGAATCTGGAAAAAATAGGCTTATATTTGAGAAAACTGACTAAGTGGATTATAGGGAGTGACAGAAGAAAGGAAGATAGAAGATATCCCCTGGCTGGTGCTAGTGACCCTGGTAAAGTCACATAAATAAGACCATTGATTACTCAAAAGACTATACAAATAGCTGACAAATAGGGTCAGGTGACTGCAGTGGGTATCTCAAGGGCATTCTGTGAAAAACGTTGAACATTTTATAGAAAAATACCACCACACGCTCAGGGAATCACTTTTGGCATAGTTTCTTATAATTTAGCATGAATTCCTATAATTAATTATCAGTGTACCTCTCTAATTTTAGATACTACCAACTGGTATGGACTGTGAAAATTAATGGCCAATCCCCAATTGGCTGCAAATTTCTGTGAGCATATACTTCTGAATGGTATGACATCTAATCTGCTGCAATACATTAAAGTTGAAGTGCATCGTACCTGCCCTAATAGGGGTAATTGCCCCAGCCCCTCATCCATTGCTGTGGGTTGTATTATGTCCAAAAAAAAAGTGATGCTGAAGTCCTAAATCCAGTTCCTGTGAATGTGACCTTATTTGGAAATAGGATCTTTGCAATTTTAATGAAATTAAGATGAGGTTATACTGGATTAGGTTGGCCCAAGTATAATGACTAGAGTCATAAGAAGAGGGGAATTGGATACAGAGAGATTCACACGGAGGATACCATATAGCAATGGAGGTAGAGGTAGAGACTGGAGTGATGAATCTACAAGCCAAGGAACACCAAGGATTGCCAGGAAATATCAAAAGCTAGGAAAAGGCAAAGAAGGATCCTCCCTTAGGGCCTTCAGATATAGCATGGACCCTGATGACACCTTAATTTCAAACCTCTAACCTCTAGAACTGTGAGGGAATAAATCATTGTAGTTTTAAGCCACCAAGTTTGTGGTACTCTGTTACAGTAGCCCTAGTACACTAATATATCTATAAATGGAATGCTATCCCTGATGTCATAGGCATGCTGTAAGTGCAATTTGCCACATGCTGGCTATAGGATAACTATAGAGACACATCTAATTTAATATTCCTGGCACAGATGATGGAAGATGCATCTGGAGGGCACCCTTTCTGGGACTTCTCATGAACCCTTGCTTTTATGAAGCCAAGATAATATTCAGGAAGCAGAAATGGACCTGTTTGCTCAGGTAATGCACAGGGACGTATATGATGATTAAAAAAAAAAAAAAGATGTATTCCATACAAAAGAAAGGGAGCATGAAGGATAGAAACAAAAAGATCAGAAGGAAATAATAGCCATCACAACTGGAGGAAGCTACTAAGATGGTTCATAAAAAGTAGTGTAAAAGAAGAGAAAATCAGTAGGGCTTCTACTCAGGAGTTAATAGAGCAATATCAACATTTGGGGAGTGGGGAGTACTCTGACCTCCCCACATCTTGAAGTGTCATTGCAAGTTCACCTTAAGTGTTTTAGTCTGGAGAAAATCAAATCAAATGATGAGAGTCATGATATTTAAAATACAAAGTACTTGAACAATGGACTGAGCAAATTTCCATGGATAGAACTATTGAGTTTGGAAAAGATGGACTAAAAATCTGAGATATGCTTGCCCAACCCCAGCCCAGCAGGGTTTCATAGACCTTTTGCAATGATTTGGGCAAAGGAGTCGTACCAGGACAGTTAAGCAAAGTTTCTTAGGAAACTACACTAGATATCGGTGTTCAATGTCCAGTAGCACTTACAGCATAAGTGAAACGGCGAGGGTTTGAAGGTGCCATATTGGAGACAACAAAGTTAGGGATAAGATTAGAAATGGGAATTATGACTAGGGAGACTTTTTACTGATTGCATGGCCTTTTGCTGAATGCATAATTGGGGTGGAAATTATGTGTTAAAAGAAAATGTTGCCTTTATCCTTTTGGCAGTATTTTGTCTAAGTCCACTCTTCCTTTAGTTTTAATTCATCATGCTAAATAAGAACTTCTAGAATTATCCAAGTTCTCTTAGGTAATAAATTGTCATCAATACAAAATTACAGGAGTATATAAGAGATTACTTCTCTGATTTAAAGAAATAGTTGGGGTGTGACTACTGATTCCCATTAGCTCACCTTTGAACAGGGCTGTTTGACCAAAGCACAGAGGTTAAGAGTAAATTATCAAACATTAATCAAGGTAGTTCCTCTGATTACTTCAGCTGTGCCTGATGTAATAAAGGCTGTGTAAGAAGTGCAATAGGCCTAGAGTAACTGGTATGTCATTAAAACTTGACTAATGCTGTGGCAGTTTGGCATTATTTATGAATTCCAAAAATAGATTTGCTTATGCTTGTAAACTAGTCTCTTCCTCTGGGCATATTTGATCATATTGGATTCAGAGGTTTACTTGATTAAATAATGGTTAAGGCTTTGATTGGGCCATGTCAGTAGGATGTTGGGAAAAACTGCACTGCAGAGAAGGGAGGTTGGAGTTTTGAGCTGGAGCCCAGGAAGAAAGCACACAGAGGAGCAGAGCAGCTGAGTCTGGAGAGAATCAAGCCCCAGGGAGAGAGACAGAGCCAGTTTCCTGATAGTCTACAGCTGGCCTTGTGGAGGGAGGCAAAGCCTAGAGAGCTTCATAGTTTACAACTGACCTTGCGGAGAAAACAAAGGCACTGATCCTGGAAAGAAATGAGCTCCGGAAAGACAGGAACCCAGGATGCCTGAACCCTTGGCAGATTTTGGCAGCCATCTTGCTCCAACACATGGCAATAGACTTTGGTGAGGGAAGTAACTTACACTTTATGGCCTGGTAACTGTAAGCTCCTACCCCAAATGAATATCCTTTATAAAAACCGACCGATTTCTAGTATTTTGCATCAGCACCCCTTTGGCTGACTAACACAAATGCCTTCTGCTCTCGTTCAATTCCAGAGGACAGCCAGGCATACTTTGCATTCTTACAGAATGGAAAGGAGTATAAATTTGCTGTATTTTCCAGAGGGATATTTGAATTTTCCTGCATATTGCCAAGCTCTCATGAGGTGAAACTTGTACTTAAAAATTATCAAAGCAAGTTAGCAAATTACATTAACTATATCATGATAATTTCATCCTCAGAGTAAGAAGATCAAGAAGAAGTAAGGACTATAGTGACTTGCATGACAAATAGAGTCAGGCTGGTAAACTCAGCTAAAATTCAAGGGCCAGCCCAATCTCTGAAGGTACTGGAAATTACATGGACTGGAGCAACTAGAGACATTTCTGAAACAATTTAAAAATTGTTCTCACAGAATCTGACAGAAAGCAAGAGTTTTAGAAACAAGCAGGGCTATTTGGGTTTTGTCAGAATTTTTATCTCACCTAAGAATCCCATTAGTCTGTTCACACAATCACCAAAAAGATCCCTGAAGTTGATCAGCGCCCTAAGCACAAACAATTGTTAAAGGCTTTGCAGAGGGTGGTGGCACAGGAAGTTCTACTAGGACTTTATGGTTTGACTGATCAGATAATATTTGAAATATCTGAGACCAGAACAAACACAGAGTGGAGCCACTGGCAGAAATGAAATAGTTCACTGAAGAGCTTCTGTGTTTTGAGCAATAAAGGTGCTGGAGACAGCTGTTCCTAATAAATGCATTGAAAGAGATCCAGTAGCTTATTACTGAGTATTGGTCAAAACTGCTCCCACCACAGAAATGCATCAGATAATTCTGAGGGTAGGAATACAAGTTTTTCTTGGATGATGTCAGAGACTTTCAAATAGGAATCAAGTAGCCTAGCAAATCACGCATAACATAGAAGTGCAATATTGAATAGCAGACTTTGGAAAATGAGGCATGTTTAGGAAATGGAATCCACCACATAGAGAAGCAGGTTGCTTCACTGCCTATAGGGATGTCAGTAAAGGCCTAAGAGGACCTTTCCCACCCCATTGCTGTGTGGTCTATGACTCATGAATCTCTCTCAGGTGAGGCAAAGAATGCTGACTGGTTCAATGATGAGATTTTCTGGGTTAAGTTCTGCTTTGTTGTTTGGAAATCAGCAGCAATACACCTTACATACTGGAAAACCTTGATCGAAGAAAAGGGAAAATCTGCAGAATGGACGTTGCTGAGAGAATAAATAGCAATACAGTGTCCAGATATTTATAGACTCTTGGCGTGTAGTTAATGGCCTTGCTGTATAGTCAGGAAAATAGGCACCCATTCAAATAAATTCTTGTGGGAATTTAGAGATATATTTGAAGTGGATGATGTAGAAAACAACCAGAAGCAATCAGTTGCTGGTGCAGAAGGGTATTTGAATAATAAGGCAGATGCTTTAGCCAGATTTCTAGAACTTGCTAGGTAGTTCATGAAATGAGTGGGCATGTGGGTGTTCAGACCATGTGCTGGTAGACTAATGAGAAAGAAACTATGCCAGTATCAATAAGAAATAAGTCACTTAAAAATGGCTGTGGGCAAAATTCCTCAAGGTCAAGAGCCAAAGCACAGCAGAAAAAAGTGATTACACTGAACTTTTACTTGAAGCCCCAGGCCACAAGGGAGTGTTAACCAGAATCCACACCTATTCTGCTATAAGCTTGGCTTATCCTGTAATGAGTAACTTGGGAGAATGCATTTAAAGACTAAGAACAATCAATTATTTATCAATATGGACTATCTGAACATATTAATTTTGATCAGGGTGTGAATATATACAAGTGGAATATGAAATATAATATTACATAAAAATACCAGATTTCTTATGACCTTTCAGAGAAGTGCTATTATGGAAAATTGTAATAGGTAATTGAAACACTTATTACTTAAAACAAGGGGTGGAAAAGATTTTGAGCATTGGCTCAGTTTCTCCTCTAACATGCCAATTAGGCTAAGTCCATCAGCGAATTTTTTACTTCAGAAATTGTACTTGTCAATTCTAGAATTTTCATTTGATTCTTATTTATTATATTTATTTTTCGCATGAGATTTTCATTCATTAAAAATTTTGTTTTATTTTACTTCACTAAGAGTTGTTATAGTAGCCATTTTTAAATTCTTGTCTGTTAGTTCCAAATTCTGGTTCATTTCAGGTTTGGATTTGACTGATTTTTCCCCCCTCTTCAACATGAGTTCTTTGTATGCTGGGTAAATCTTATATTAAATCATGGATATTATGCATGTTTAGTTATGAAAATTTTGGGTTCTCTTAGATTTGTTCTAAGTTGTTTCCTTTGTTTTAGTGGGTAATTTTCTTTAGATCTGATATGAAAACTTTTACATACTGGGTAGCAGCTCCAGTCTCATTTCAAATATTTTGTCCTTACCTGAGCTGCTTTGAGCCTGTTTCACACATGTAATTTAAGATTTAGTCAGAGCTGTTAGGGTAGACAAGAGATTGGGAAATCCATCTCTAGCCCTTCCCTTTCTGGGATTCCCCCAGTCCCTTCAGCTCTCTTGGTTTCCTGGCTTTACACTTATGGTTCTCCAGATGCTAAAGACAGCAAGATTTTTTTATCTGTATCCTCCTCTTCACATACACTGCTGGACATACTGCATGTGATTTGAACCTAGCCTCAGGCTAAAAGCCAAGGAAACAAGAGCATAATTGTATAACTCCTCATCTCATCACCTCCAAGACAGAATGCACTCCTCATGAGATTCTGTCAGCTCCTAGATACTATATATAAATACAATATATTTTTAGGTAGTTGCTTTTGTATTTTGTTGGTATTTCCTCACATTTTTGTTTGCATGGGATGGAGATGTCATCTAGTAGGGTCTTAACTCCACCAGAACCAGAAAAGAAGACTGTTCCATTAAATTAAAACATATTCCTAAATGTAATTTGGGTTGTAACTTCACCCCATGTAGCCAAAGTAGTATTAACTGGATAGTCTTAGGACTCTTTATGCACTTAACCCCACAATGTATAAATACAGGGTGTAATCAAGGAGAAGGGTTACCATGACTGCCATTAGTGCTGGCTCTGGGGGTTAATGATATGCCTGCTGAGTAGCTAAGGCCATCAACAAGGTGAAGGGTGTAGGTCAAAAGAGAGTATAGCAAAAGTGCTCAAAATAGATTTCAATTCCAGGTAAGGAGACAATCATATCATTTCCCTGATGATACATCATGGCAAGAGAATAACTCTGTTGGCTATCTCTCTCAGATCTGGTGTTGACTAATGGCCAGTTTTGGAAGAAAACCCTTGGACTTCTCTTCTTTGGAGAAAGATGATTAGGTTCCCATAGATCTATAATCTGGAGAAAAGAAGAAGCATAGTGCCACGAATCATACTATAATTTTCACTAAGGTGTCAAATGTTATGTTAATCACTCTCCCATGGCTATACTGGTGTAACAGAGGGTTTGCAATTTCATTATGGAATTAAATTAAAAACAAACAAATAAATAATGCTGCCCAATATAAAGAATATTTTGGAAAGCTGGGTTGAAACCTCTGCTTGATGTAAAACATGTTAAAATTGATTTCCCAGAAGAGAAAATGGCTTTGACTTTAGAAATGTTGCACATTAAATTAAAGCTTCCATAAAATCACCCAAAAGATTCAAATAAATGGGCATACTGAAGGAGGTGGTAGAAGAATGTCAAAGATTTTTAAGGGATTTGGTTACTATAAACTTGCTTCATAGAGGGAATCCCTATCCCCCATCAGATGGTTCAAATATTGATTCTCATTGAGTTATCAAGACTTATTCTTTATTTACAATAATTAAAGAAAATGTAATTAGGCAATTAATAATAAGCATCTGAGAAATGTGTGACAAGAAGGTATTAACCAAAGTCAGAGACTGAATTTGATAGAAGGTTTTAAGTAATTGGCCTGAGGGATCCATTTCTCACCAAAATACCGGGAAAATTCCCTCAGGGAAAGAAAAGAAGACTGATGACTCATACTAATTTTGTCAACATAGTAATTAAACCTCAAGGTAAATAGATTAATGGTATTTCCATGAGGAAAATCCTTATCTATGTGATGTTCTTAACAGTGCATCCCTGATTAAATATTGCTTACAGTAAATAAATGTAGACTCTATTGATTTATGAGACATGAATCTATTCCTGAAAACTGTAAGCTGGTATATAAAATAGAGATATTTAATAGACCAAATACCTGCAAAACCTTACATAAAGATCTCATCTATTACACTTGGCAAGAACGTAATTACCCAATTAAGGAAGAAGGATCCTGATAAGGCAATATTGATGTCCCAGATTTCTCCTTTCTTTGATTGAGCCCCTTGACTGCCTATGTCCTTGAATTATTGGTAAAACATGATAATGGGCAAGACCTCTGATTTATGTGAGCCTGATTAGACAATCTCATACTTTGCATTAATTCAATATATTTCAGTGAAAAGGTTTTAAGAAAAGTAATTCAAGTTCTATCTATAAAATATATCATAAAATTTAAATAAAATATCTCATAACCAAATATCTAGAAATATACACATTTAATATTGTAGTCTATTTTCTAGTAGTCTTTTTTCTTTATATTTTTACATAAATATCTTGGAGAGAAAAATAATATTATTTTCAAGGAGGTATACATCCCATTAGGGTGAGAACTGTTTTTATTTAGGAAAATAGTTTGAGGAGTTCTCTTCATATACAAGTAGATTACCCCAATCCTACCTTTCACAATCTTCCAGGGCATAATTAGAATGAGTAGAATAAACAAAGAGAAAGTTGAGTGCTTTATTAAATATCTACTCTTTACCGAGCACTATGTTAATTGCTTTATATGTATCAACCTATTTAATCTTCTTAGAAATCTCAGGAGGCTTTATTATTATTCAAATTTAATAGATAAGGAAAGTAAGACAAGAAGAAGTTAAATAATCTGACCCAGGCCTCACAGATAATAAGTGTTAGAGTTAGGAAATATATATGGAGGGCCTCTGAAAAATGTGAAGGTGAGCAACACAGCTAGAGGGTCAGTAACTTAAGAGTTGACAACTGATAAAAATGAAGTTCCATGAGACTGATATGGCCAAAGAAATTCTAAAATTGGACATATCTAATATTTAATATTTTACATTTTATAGAAATGTAGACACTGCCTATAAGCACAAATTGCCAGCAAAAATCTACTATACATGCTTTTGTGGAAGATATTTTTCAAATATCAAAGAAAAAGACTGGAGTTTGATGTTTGGGTTAGTGTGAGACAGACAGAGAAGAGCAATTACATAGATGACAGAGGAGAAGGGTATCATCGTATAGCTCTGTAATCGGATTTTGTTTAGGTTTTTAACCAAGCTACAAGAAATGAATTTCATGAGCACACCAGATTAGTTAAGCCACTAATTTATTAAGGAATGGTGAGAAGAGAAATGGGAGAAAACAGATCATAGGTGCCAGGTAGAGAGGAAAGGGCTGAAGAGTGACAAAGAGGGCTGATTTAAAAAATACAATTTCCCATTATAGATTATAAATGCCCAGGTTTTACTTGTGTATTGATCCAGGCAGCAGCGAAGAAGGCCAGAATAGGGCACAAATAGGAACCAGGACAGGGAAAAGGCAAGAGAGAGCAAAAGGCCTTTGTGCTTGCTTTTTGAACCATTAATTATTCCACCCCTTTGTTAATGGAGGAGTTCCAGCTGTTTGCTGTTTTGATTGATTACCCCACCCATCAATCCCCCAGGGAGGGCTCAATGATAAGGCCCCTGGAGAATATCTGGGGCTTTTCCTGGCTTCCAGAGGAAATCTCGTTCTGAATGGGATTTCTTGTGAGGGTCTTCCAGCAGCCATCTTGGAGGTATCGATGTCCACATGGATTTCTTGCCAGGTTCCAGATCCGTCTATTGATTCCCTATCTAGCCTGCTTCAGCTCCAAAAATTCCTTAGGATACTGCAGTTCTCTTCACATGGGTAAATGTATCTCTTCTGTCTGGCTGCTGCTGGTTCTTTCCTCAGCCTCCAGAAATCCCTCAGTTTACCCTGCTGTACATCAAAGTTAACCCTCATTCACATGTGGCATCCAATCCTGGCCCACAGCATTAATGCAAACTTTGTCTAGAAAGACTTCAGGAGAGCAAGTTGACTCTCCACTTGCCACCAACTTTCCACTCCACTATTAGATAAGCCAGTTAGCCATTTCCTCGAATTTTGGATGTGTTGGATATAAAACAGACACAAGCCCACTGTATTCACCCATATATTAGGCACACATACTAAACTTTCTGAATGGTCTCTCTTAAGAAACACCAATTCTCTATGTGAAAGTGGATAAGACGCATCACAAACCAACTATGGTAGTTTGAGTTATGTACCCCAGAAAAAAAATGTTTTTGACCTTATTCACATTTCTGTGCATGTGAAGTCACTGTAAATAGGACATTTGGAAGATGTTATTTTTAGTTAAGGTGTAGCCCAAGTGAATGAGGTTGAGCCACAATCCAAATTACTGGAGTCCTTTATAAACCAGAGTCAGACAGACAGAGAGAAAACCATTGGGAGGAGGCAAAAGCAGGAAGTCAATGAAACATGGAAGAGAAAGGAGAGTACATGGCTATGTAATGGAAAAGCCAAGGAATCCAAGGATTGCCAGCCAGCAAGAACACTACTGACCAGGGAGGAAGCAAGCCTTCTAGCCTCTGAAACCATGAGCCAGTATATTCCCATTGTTTAGGCCAAGCCATTGCGTAATATTTGTCATAGCACTATGGGAAACTAAGACGCCAACAACCTCTCCCTCAAATCCTGTTTTAATTTCTACTCTGGGCCTTTTTAATCCCTAAGGTGAAGATAATTATCCTTGCTTCCTCTCTTTTACAAATCCTGCATGGTAGTTCCATACCATTGTCTTGTTTGAAACTCAAACCAGAATAGTTCCATTGCAACTACATAATTACATAATTATTATATAATTATTTTAAGGATTAACCCCAAAGGCATGCAAATATTGGAATAGCCTGGCAAGTGAACTCACCTTACTTAAAAGTTTTCAGAACTGAAATTGTTTTTTTTTTAAGGACTCTATTCTCATTTTATCATTCAAGGATATGCTGCTATCATTTGTTCATATTAAGAAATACTCTTTCCAAGAATGATTTTTCATTGTCAATTATTGGTTCATTACATGATGTACTACAATTTATTTAACTTATCCCCTGGCTTTGGGCATTTAGGAATTTTGGGGGTATTACAAACAATATTTTGATATAGTTATCTGTGCTTACATTTGTGAGTATTATCTAGAATAGTCCTATAATGAGATTAATGGATTAAAGGGCATGATCATTTTTATGCTCCTGACAAGTATTGATATTTACCTACTAGAAAGTCAGTCTTCATTTACTTTATTCCTTCTGTCTAAATTCCCACCACCCATTTTTCAATCTGCCAGTTTACTATATTGAAAAAGTAGTTATTTTCTTCTTGAAACTTGCATTGCTTTAAATATTATTGAGGTTGAACTTTAGCTCCAGATTTTTGGAATTTGCATTTTTAAGTAAATTGTTCATTCTTTTTGTCCTTTATTCATTGGAATGTGCATTTTTTTCTTTTGCTAATGGTTTGTGAGAGATCTTTTCTTTTTAGGAATTTTACCTTTTGTCACATGTACTTCATATATCTAGCTAGCAATTTGTTATTTAATTTTTACACTATTTTTAGGTTAAAAAATTCACATTTTTAAGTAGTAAAATCTGTCATATTATTTCTTTTGAGTTTCTTTTAAAATGTTCTGATGGTATCAGATAAATATTCATATATATTTTATAATATTTAAAATATTTTTGTTTTAGAATTATTATATAGCTCTTCTACATCACTCATTTATTGAAAAGCCCTTTCCAAAAGAAAATAGCATTATCTCACATTTAAGTTTTAACTAAATTTCCTTCAGATTATTTAGCATTACTCAAATCCATGTACTCCATTGCACCCTGCAGAAATGTGGCTCTTTTTGTTAACTTTTTGACTACCTTCATTATTATCAAAGTATATATATTATATTGAAAATCAAATGGAAATTTTAAAGATAGTTAATTACATATCCCTTGAAAATATTAAAAACAAATTAATGCCACTTATATTGCCATAATTTAATATGTTTTTAAAATTTGCCAGAAAATTTTTCATTTTGCTATAGTTAATTACAATTCTTATGATACAGTTTATCCTTAAATATTTGGGCCACAGAAAGGTAACTTCAGTTTCCAATTAACTTTGGCACCTAACAATGTCCTATGAATATATGCATTTCATATTATCTACTTCAGTTTGAAAATTCCCCTTTGAAAATAGTAGCACTCCTCTGGTTTTATAATTGTAATCATTTGAGGAAAGCACTGATTTCCAGCACTTCATGATATCCACACCTTCTGGAAAGACCATTTTAAAAGAAGAAAATGAAAGCACTATGGGGAGAAACTAGCTCCAAATCCTTCCTAACCTGGAGTATAACTGGTCCTAGGTATTTCCAGCCCACTTTATGTCACTCCTACCTACACATCCTTTGAGGGTAATGGGTTTGAATCTTGGATGATTTGAATGGAAATTGAGCACAGGAATATTTAAACTAGGTAGTTTGTCATTTTTCAGAAATGAATGCAAACATTTCACATTTTCAACCAAGGATTTCAACATAATCATGTTGTAAGCAACTGTGAAAAGGAAAGAGTCAAAATATGGTTGTCCTGGCAGTGTCAAGAAACTGAGGTCCTTCTGCTTATTTATGGAACAAGGTCTCATTCCCTAAAGATATGTATAAAAGCCAAAGTAACAGACTTATCATCAAGAGAAGTTTAGCTATGCTGAGACATCCCTAAGACCCTTATAGTTATGTCAAAGTCTCCAAATACTGTGAAATAATGTTTTGCCTTCTGCAGAAATGGAGAGAAGTAATAATGGCTAAAGGCTCATGTGGATATTGCAGAGATTCCACTGGTCAGGGTTTGTGAATTCTACAATTTACCTCCTCACGGTTTTTACTATTCTTAGACCTCATCATTTTGCAAGGGAAATATAACTAAACTAGTCATAACTATTCCATCAAGAATGCTAATCCTTAAAAATAACACCACTTTCTAAGATAACCTCTAATTTTTCCAGAAGAAATGTGTAAACTTGCCTAATTTTTTTTTTTTAGAACACAGATAATCGGATCAACATTTGCTACTTAGAGCAGCTTGTGATTAGGTCTACTTTAATTTCTATCCAATAAGATTTGTTTCTTGAATAGTTTCTGGTAAGATTTATTTGGAAGGTAGTTTCTCTGATAAAGATAATCTAATGCAGATTTTGATGGATAACATTTTCTATTAGTCTAATAACAATATAACTAATTTAGTGTCTCCTTTTATTTTTTTAAAGGCAAGGGTATTTCCCTAATAGTATTTCTCTTTGACTATAAAGAATTCTTAGATTTTAAATTAGTTGCTGTGGGTCTAAAATAATATTTCTAATCTGCAAAAAATAGTTAAGGAGAAGGGCCACTATGAATTTTTAAGAATCATATCATAGAATTGGCTCTCAAAATGATGCAACTCCCTTCATAAATTACTTGTGTTTGCATTTCTCTAACCTAGTCTCAGCCTATAATTTTTCTTCATTTATTCATCCTGCATATTAAGTTACCATAGTAATTTCCTAAAATACGGTATTGATCACATTTTCCATTGTTTGACATTCTTCAAAGGCTTCTCACTCCTACCAAGTGAAGTACAGACTCATCAATCTGACATTCAGGTTCCTCTACAAACTGAACTAATTGAGCCCATGAACCTTGACTCCTTCAAGATTTCATGCTAAAGAACTCAAATGGCTAAAGAGAAAGAAACCATATCCCCAAATTTGGGGGAGTAGCAGAGACACTTAAAAACTTGTCTATAGGATTCCATATCACAATACATCTGAGTTTTTCAAAAACAAAAATCACATTTTCAATTATTCCTGTACAAATGTAATTTCAGCAAGCTGTTGCATATCTTGTGACTTTGTGGAACTTGGGACTAAGAAAGTTGATTGTAGTAGAATAACCACTATACTCCAACTGATATTTTCACATACTATTCTTTAAGAATGTCAAATGGTTTTCCACTCCTTTCACCCTTTCTTCAACTCTACTCAGGATCATTGCCCTTCTCCTCCCCGGCCTCTTTCAGCATCTACTTTAAGTGTTATTTTTTCTAGGAAATTTTCTTTAACTAATCTAGTCTGAAATATATCTTCTGTCCCTAAATTTCTCTATGACTTTTATGTCATTTATTTAGGTATTAGTCATTTACTACCTTGTGATATTTCTTCTGTTCTTTTACACATAAAATTATGTTTTAATGTTTTATTTATTTACCTTATTTATGCACCTGTGTCCAATTTCTCTAATTTGAAATTTAATACTTTGAAGGGAAAAGAATATATAAAAAACATTTGCGAGGAAGAGGAGGAGGTGGCGGAGGCGCGGGGGCGCGGCGGCCAATAAGATGTAGCTGCGCCGCCGCCCACATGGAGCCCAATCCGCGCTTCTAAGATCAGCGAACGTCAATTTTTGTTCAAAGATTTCTTCAGTGGACAGAATTATTAGATCCTACAAATTTGATTATTTCAATAGAAAAAATAGAAAAAATCGACGTTTCTGTTTCACGACTACTGAGTTTGGTAATACGTAAAACCAAAACGCGTTGCCTTTGCCTCTTTCTGCAGTTTTTCTTGCACACCTACACTACAGCGTTTAACGTCATCTATGGAAACGCAAGTCATAGTTATCATCCGCAAGAGTATATTACTAGTGCCAGGAGTAATTACTTCTTCAATCTTTTTTGGAGTAATCCCTCACTTGGTAAAAATGGAGTTTTCATTGGACAACTATCGTGTCTGCTTTTTAATCGGAAAAGCCTTGCCTGTCATCTTTCTCGCTCAAGTCAGTGGCATGAATGTCTTGGCATCCAGGAGTTGGGAGTTTGGAGTCTGGGCGAGGGATTGAGGTCATCATGAACAAGGAAGGCAATGTCATAGGCCACTGCAGAAGAGCTAGGGGAAAGGCCGTTAGAGAAACAGCAATATCCAGATCTCAGCTTGTATGACAGAAGTCTTCGCATACCTTTTTAGAAGAACCCAATTTTTCCTGCAACACCCGTGGTCATTATGGACTGTGAAACTCTCTTGTACCATCCTGGTCATGGGACTGATAGTGCCAGCTTCTTTTAGTATGTTCCCACAAATGGTGGACGGATACAGTGCAGTAAGCTTGAAGAGGAAATTTCATCAGCAACAGAAGAAACTGTACTCTTCTATAACAGAGGCGTGTAGGGGCGAGTTTTAGGTGAAGCTGTTTGGTTCCTGCTTGAAAATCTTCTTGTCCACAAGATTTTGGTTTGAAGAACTCTGTCAAAGGTGTCCAGGAAGCCCCAGCAGTTTCTGTGCTGACAGGATGGCTAAATTACACATGCCCAGACCATGTCCAGGCTGCTTGTGTCTGGAGTTTATTTTTTTTTTTTAATTTTTTGTTTTTTTAAGGAGGTACCAGGGATTGAACCCTGGACCTCATATGTGGGAGGTAGGCGCTCAACCACTGAGCTACATCCACTCCCCTGTGTCTGGAGTTTTCGAACCTGGATGGAAGAGAAACAGGAGGGTGTCCCTTGTGTCCCCTAGGGTTTCTGAGAGGATGGGTGATGGAATCATCAGTTTTCTATTTGCTCATTTGCCTGTGAAAGGATACTGTAAAATTACTAATCAAGTTGAAAAAAAAACCACATTTGTCTCCTCTTGGGCACTTACTCTAGGATACTCTAGTTCTGTTCACAGAATAGGTATTCAATATCAATATGCTTGTTTTGATTTTATTTTTGGGATTTCAGATCCCATCGACTTAGGTTTATCTTGTTCAAAAAGAAGAAACCTGCAGATACAGGTGAATTGTTTGCTATGTGATTTTTTAAATCTGTTAAAAATATATAAATTTATAAATATATAATACAGGGTCAGATATTTTTTCTTTTTTTAACTTTATTTTGTACATTTAATAATTGAAAATATAAACAATTAAAAACTAAAAAGAAAACAGTTGAATAAAAACATGTATTTCTCAATTAAATGTACTGGATACATATAAATTTTTTTTTAATCATACAATATACAATATGCTACACAATATATTTGGTTCACAGTCATAACATAATCATATAGTATTTGTCCTTTTGTGTCTGGCTTGCTTTGCTTAGCATAACGTCCTCCAGGTTCATTCATGTTGTCATATGCTTTACAACTTCATTTCTTCTTACAGCTGCAGGATATTCATCATGTGAATACACACCACAGCTTGTTTATCCACTCATGGGTTGATGGACACCTGGGTTGTTTCCAACTTTTGGCAATCATGAATAATGATGCTATGAACATCAGTGTGCAGATGTCTGTTCGTGTCACTGCTCTCAGATCTTCTGGGTATATACCTAGTAGTGGTATTGCAGGGTCATATGGCAAGTCTATATTCAATTTCTTTAGGAACTGCCAAACAGTCCTTCACAGTGGCTGTACCATTCTGCATTCCCACCAACAGTGAATACATGTTCCTATCTCTCCACATCCTCTCAACACTTGTAGTTCTCTGTCTTTTTAATAGTGGCCATTCTGATAAATGGGAAATGATTTCTCATTGTAGTTTTGATTTGCATTTCCCTAATCATTAGTGATGTTGAGCATTTCTTCATGTGTTTTTTTGCCATTTGTATTTCTTCTTTGGCCAAATGTCTATTCAAGTCTTTTGCCCCTTTTTCAATTGGATCGTTTGTCTTTTTATTGTTGAGTTGTAACATCTCTTTATATATCCTGGATATTAAACCCTTTTTGGAGATGCGATTTCCAAATATTTTCTCCATGTGGTGGAAGATGGACTGTGGTTAACAGTACAAATATGAGAGTGTTCTCTCATGAACTATAAGAAATGTATACTACTTAGTGTTAATAACAGGGGGTATATGAAAAAATATATACCAAGTGTACATATGGACCACAGTTAATGGTAATAGTCTGATCACCTTCTTTCATAATCTGTAACAAATGTTCCACAATAATGTAACATGTTGGTGGAGGGATGATGTATGGGTATTCTGCACACTATGCATGATAGTTTTGTAAGCTCACAACTACTCTAATAAAAAATTAAAAACTAATACTTGATGATTCAAGTGTTAACAACAAATTATTAAACTTTAAAGTTTATGTTTAAAAAGAAATATGAAAAACACTTTTTACAAAAATTCTATGAAAAATAATAATCATTCTGCAAAGTTTTCTATTTTGGGAAAATTTTAATTCCTTGGAAACTGACAAAGAGTAATAACTCATCTTCTATAGTACATGATAGTACTATTACTATCAGTATTATTTTTATATTCTAAATTTTCTACCCAGCAACTTAAATCTTATAAAAATGTGATCTATTTTTGGTAAAGCAATCAATTTACATTATATAAAAATATATTTATTGAATACATAAACATACTAATGATTGGGCACAAATTTCTAATATGTGTAAATGGTATGCTACATTAATTAGCATACCATTTTAATTACAAAAATTCCAAGAGACTGGTAAACTTCATTAAAATTATACATTTCTAAAGAAAAGCAACTTAGTTGATATTGATATAACTCTCTATATGATATGTAAGAGTAGACACTCAGGAAGAATTTTAATTAAGATAAGATTTCCTCCAAAACTATGTATTGATTCAACAATATACAGTTCTCAAAACTGTATATTAATTAAACTGTTTGATTAAACTTCTTCTGTTTATTAAACAGTTTATTGATGCCAAATGTACATAATGAATATGGCATGTATTATTGTTGCCATAATCATAAATAAAGGCATATAGATTCCATGGATGCCAAGAACAATGGGAGAATTACAATGTTCAGCTTCAGGTTCAAAAAGAATTCATGCAGATTTCATGGCCTATTCTCAAATCAGAACATATGCATATCACAAACCTACAAATCATCTTTCTTAAAATTACCAATATTTATTTGGAAACTTTCATTTCAGGAGGGCTTCACTATCTAATACATTATTTAATACCTTCAATTAGCTTTTCAAAGGTAGAAAATCATAGAAAGCAATGCTAAACCATCCACAGTATTAAGACGATTTGAAAAAGACCTTCTATTTACATAAATATAAAGTTGGAACTTCTGCTTCCAGCCAAGGTGGAATCATAAGCTCTGGATTTACTCTTCCACCTGAAATGACCAAATAATGGACAAAATATATTGAAATGATGGTTTAAAAGCCACTGGACATCAGGCAATGAGGACAGTCATCACTGAGAGAAGGCAAGCAAATGAGGTGAGCTGTGTGATTTCCTGCCCAGTTTACTTCCTTGAGAGTTTCCAAGCTGCGGGCAAACAATGGGAATCCTGAGGACTTCCTTAGTTAGGGAGTTATAAGTTATAAGTTAGGGAGCCCAAGGTGGCTGGAGTCCTCAGGACAGGGTACAGGAAAGGCAAGAGCTGCACAGACAGACAATTCTGGAGTTCTGCAGAGGGTCACCCTCAAGAATTCAGGTGAGTACTGACCAGCACAGATGTGTGCAGTGCCTGGGGCTCACAGAAGGTTTGAAATAGTGCCCCTTCCTACCAGCCAGACTGGGAAATCACAATGAAGTTTGCAATTCCTTTAAGTTTCACTTCAGTTTCTTTTTTCTTCTAAAATTTAATATTAATTTAAATTGAGTACATTTTATTTTTAAAATTCATATATCCTGAATTAATTTTTACCCATCTCTGTATGGAAATCTGTGTCGCTCTTTCCATCGTTATCTGTTCATAGTGATATAGCCAGTGGTGTGCGTACTGGTAAATGTTAAAACTGACTTTCAAAGCAAAAATAACAATTAAAACAAACAAACCCTGATATATAGCTTTTTTCCATGGTGCAAATATCTCCACCATCTCTGGTTTCAGTCTACCAAAGTAATGTCCTAAATGCAGAACTGGGAGGAGATGCACAGTTTGTTCTTGCAAAACAATACAAATTAGCACCAGCACAATACTAGGTAGATATGAAATAATGCTCAGCATCTGGTGTTTGCCTTCAGATTGTTGGGATTGGATTTACTTTCTTCTTAGTGCCCTTCTTACAGTTAGCATGGTTTTGTATTATTTTTTTTTTTAATTATTCTTTAAAGAGAAAAAGAATTAAGAAAGCCTCTAGAAGAAGGGAGATGTAGAAATATAATCTTTAACAATTATGATTGTTTCACCCACTAGGTATAAAAGATAAGTACAGATGTTTAAATAAAGATACATCTTCAGAGAAATATGATCAAAAGAACATAATTAAGTATACATATCTCTATGTTCTCTTCCATACACATACATATGTGAATATATACAATGTGTATATAAATATATAGACTATCTTTAAAAAGTATGCTGCATTAGAGTGTTTTTTAAATCTGTTCCTTAATCAGCTTACCTTTAATGTGAGAAGCGAGGCATTTTAATTAATATGTTAGAAACACTCAGATAAGAAAAAAAAAGCTAAGATGTTTTAGAAATAGTTAAATATGAACATGCAGCTCTTAGTTCACAAATTAGGTAGGCAGCCCCAGAATTCACCCATATCTGAACTAACTACCTAACTGACCGACTAACCCCAAGAATGTGTTCTTTCCTTGATTTTTACCTAAACTTCCGAAACAAGCCTTCAATGTCTACTTTAAATTGGCTAAAATCCTGGACTGTGGTATATCCATCCTTCTCTCTGGTGTTGAGGGTGTGCTGGGGCAGAAGGGGGCAGATGGTTCCTACTTGCCCCAGATTCTGGCTTTCACTAAATTCTCCATTTCTTTTGCCTTTTTGACCTCTCCCCTTTCATTTTTCTTATGTACATATTCTTACATAAGGCTATTTGGCCAGGGATGATGCTGGGGAACTGCAGCAGACCCAGAAATGGAAACGAACTTATTTCTTTATTACTCAGAAAAGTTAGCTTATCTTTCTGAATCCTTTCCTTCCAGATATTTTAGTATCCTCATACATCACAATTGAAAAATAAACAAATAAAAAGACTGCCTAAACAGAGCATCCTCTTTTAATGCTTAAATCTTAAGCAACAGCAATAACCGGCAAAATATCAAGTTTTAGTTTAACTCTTCCTAGTTTTCATTCTTAGTGAAGTAGGCTTGTCCCTGTAAACTTCTCTGTAAGTAGAAAGCAGGAGATAAGTATATTATCTGCCTTTCCAAAGGAAACAACCAGGGGCTATGGAAATTTCTTTTTATATGTTATTTTGTTCTGATTTTCTTCAGTACATTAGCAACAGTGGCAAACATGAGGCTTTTAGTAAAACAATTCACAAAATCTCTTGGTGGATCTTAACCATATTTCTAGCAATCTGCCATGTGTCCATAACTCAGATTTTTCAGCACTTAGAGGTGATTAAGTCCCAACAAGCTGGCATGTAACTTCAGGGCACAATCCTGACAACAAAACACTCACATTCATCACCAAAGTAATCTTAGCATGGAATAGTCTCTTTTTCAACCTCAGTAAGTAATTTCTGATGGATGCCAAACTATCTTCCAAAGCCAAAAAAAAAACTGTTTTGTTTAATTTTTCCTTCCCAATTTCTCAGAATATTAGGATATTTGGGAGGAAATTATAGATTTAAAATTATTTAGTAAATTTGTTTGCATTAAATATCTGCATCAAAGTTCATGAAACAGTTTAGTCATTGAAAAGATATATATTTTTGAGTTTCCGTAGGATGCATAGCTCTTTATTAAATGCTATTATCTTATAATGTTTATATTTAACTCCATGTCTACCAACAATCATTTTCTTATTTAATCTGCATAGCAATAAACTGTTAATATTTTCCAGAATACCTGGCAAGATTTATTTTTTCAAAAATGAATAATCACCAATTTTTACAGGAAGATTCTTTAAGATGATTCATTAATGCAGAAAAGCATATACTATGGATAATGTGATTTTTCAATTATTTAGGACACAAAACAAAACTAATAAAAGAATAAATTTCAACTTTTTCTCTATTAATCAGTTTTAAATTTTCAAGAAAATAGACATGAGATTATTTCCTTATAGACCAATAAGAAATTCAAAATAAACATACAGATTACTTCTCTATATCTGAATTTGTAGAATGCCATTACACAGGATATAATTTTTAATTGTCCATATGTCAGCTTATATGTAAGAGGCCCTAAGTAGAACAATGTAAGTCAGAAAAAATATCTTAAAGTAATGCAGCCTGTCTACAGAGAGATAGAAATACAGTTGTTAAGGACATCTGTGAGCTGGTGCATCAGAGCCCTATGTACTTTGGATATTTTGAGGGCTTAAAAGAGCTAGAATCTTTGCCAAATTGCAAAATAAAAGAAGCCTACACCTTTGTAGCCTATCAAAGCTAATCCATGGTCTTTTTTTTTTTTTTTTAAGAATTTTTTAAAAGAAATATTGTGGCTCTTGACTTTTCTTTTCAGCACAAGAATACCTGAAAGTGGAACAATTGTGCCCTAAGGGTTTTTAAATTTAATTATTTTAATTTTTATCAGAGAAGTTGTGGGTTTGCAGAACAATCAGGCATAAAATACAAGAGTGCAGTATACCACCCTACTTTTTTAAAAAGATTTATTTTTAAAAATTTATTTATTTCTCCCCTCCTCATTGTTTGCGCTTGCTATCTACTCATCTTCTTTTTAGGAGGCACCAGGAACAGAACCCAGGGCCTCCCATGCGGGAGGGAGGTGCTTGATTGCTTGAGCTACCTCTGCTCCCCCACTATATTATTAACAACTTGCATTTGTTGCAATTGATGATAGCACATATTTATAAATTTAGCATTAACTATAGTTCATGGTTTAACTTAGGGTTACGTATAACCCGTGTGGGGCAGGTTAGTATAGTGAAAGGGGGAAGGCAGCTGGCCCGGCAGACAACATGGCTGACAGACCACATGGCCATGAGACCCTGCCCGGAAACCTCCTGAGAAGAAGGCTTCTGGAAACACAAGGTGAGATCCTGGCTATGATAATCTTATTTGGAAAGAGATGGAAAGCCCTGGATATCCTCAAAAGGCCTCACCATTGGCCCCCTGAGAAATGACAGGTGGCACAACCAATCAGAACAGCAAACAGACTTTAAAAAGTCCTGACCAAGGGCCCCACCCATGCAACTCACCCTGCAGTAGGCCCACGGTCGAAGCCTCGGACCGTGTACTTTTCTCATTTTCTTGTTTCTTAATAAACTCTTTACCCTTTGCCTACTCTATGACGTGTCCTTAAATTATTTTATGTGACATAAGTCAAGAACCTAGAAGCCCAGAATCCACAGCCATCCAGTAACACATGGGTTAACTTAGGGTTTGTGTAGTGTAGTTCCATGGCATTTTTAAAGTTTTTATTCTGTTACCATATATATACAGTCTAACATTTCCCCTTTTAATCACATTCAGAAATATATTTCTTTTTAAATTTTGTTCAATTTTCAATAGAAAGCTATGAGTAATACTTTGATCACCAAACTAGTAACAGGGGATACCAAGTAAAAGACATTTATTTTACACTTAACTATGTGCTTGGCACCTGATAATTTTATATGCATCATTTTATGAAGAATGCTCCCAACAATCCTGTGAAGGCACAATTATAACCAGTGGTAGTTATTGGGTATCTTCTTAGTATGTATCAGGCAAGTCAGACATAGTCTCTATTGTCTCTTTCAATTTATAAAACAAGGAAATCCACTTTCCCATTACACTGTTTCCCCTACTAGATTTTGGTTTGCTCTGGCAATATTTGATTATATCTTAATATGTTCTTTTAGGAATTACTAACAAGGTCATTTGATTTTTAGTCATTCATTTAATTTTGAAATTATAGTTTTCTCTACAAAAAACCATATGCCTCAGAGAAGGATGAAAGTGAGGAAGGAACAAATAGGAACTTAAGGAGAAGGGGCCAGAAAACCTGATAAGCCTGGTAAGAAAAACTGAGGCATTGGCTTGTTTACTAGCAATGGCCTGCTGACTTACATCAGCCTGCTGACTCACACAGGCAAGTTAGGAAGGGGCAATTTACAAGCACACACACACCCAAGGGCTGCGTTATCACAAAGCCGCCAGTAACATGGTGGGAAAGAGGAAGGGGCAGGAGGGGCTCCACCACCACTCCACCCACTTTCAGGTTATCCCACACCTCATCAACAGTGACATCATGCCTCGTGGACAGTGAGCAGAAGCTAATCACCATCGGCCAACACACCCTGCAGAGTTCATGGACAACTGCCAAAAGCCAATCACCACCGAACAGCAACCGATAACCCCCTAAAAGAATCAGATCACTCAGTAGAGACCCTCTGCTTTGTCTCAAATATGCCAATCAGTGCAAGCCCTGGAGTCCTGTACCCCATAAAACAGGGGACCCCAAGGCAGAACTTTGCATTTTCTCCCTTGAAAATGCCCGACTTTAACTCTGAAAGGTGTGCTTTCTGTTCCTCACTTTACTCCTCAATAAATCTCTGCTTGTTTAATTAATTTGTGGCTCATCCTTGAATTCTTTCTTGTGATGAAGCCAAGAACCTAGACACCAGGACACCCTCTCCCGATAACAAAAGTGTGTTTGGTGTAGGAGTCTTAAGAGACTGTAATTTGATTAGATAACAACTGACACTTCTTTCTGCCACAGTGAAGTCCCTAAATCATCTAATGAACCTAATTAATGAAACCTGACATAATTCAGTTACTGTATTATTAATTAAAACATTAATAATACAGTATTGAAAAAGCTACTATAAAATGAAAAGAGTGTAAACTATAATGTAGACTATAGTCCACCTTTGACAGCAATGCTTCAATATGTGTTCATCAATTGTGGCAAATGTACCTCACTAATAAGGGATGTTGTTGGTGTGGGAGAGTGTGGGAGGGGGAGGGGGTTGGGGCATATGGGAATCCCCTATATTTTTTATGTAACGTTTATGTAATCTAAAGCTTCATTAAAAAGAAAAATCTTTATAATTGAAAGGAAATGTTTTATGCTATGATAATCACAAAAGGGCATATATCTGGTTGAATGAAAAAAAAATAGAGCAAACCATGAAAGGAAGGAAAGTAAAAAGAACCAAAATGCTGAGGGAAAAAACCTGGCTGAATCTTGAAATGAAAAATAAAAAAGAGCAAGAATCCAAGTTATAAATAAATAAATAAATAAATTTATTTTTTAGAAAGGCAATTGTGGGATCCTCAAAAATTTAAAAATAGAATTATCAAAGACCCATAAATTCTATTTATAAGTATAATACCCCAAAGAACAGAAGACAGAGACCTAAACAGATATTTTTCAGCAAATATTCATTGTAGCATTATTCACAATAGACAAAAGATGGAAACAAACCCCAGTGTCCATCAACAGATGAACAGATAAACAACACATGGTATATATACAATTGAATATTTTTAATCCATAAAAAGGAACAAAGTTTTGATACATGCTACAACATGGATGGACTTGAAAACATTATTCATATGAAATAAGCCAGATACAGAAAGGACAAATATTACATTTATGTGAAATATCTTGAATAAGCAAAGTAAGAAACAGAAAGTAGATACAAGGTTACCAGACCAGGTGGATGGGCAGATGGAGAATTATTTCTGTTTCTGTTTGGGTGATGAAAATGTTCGGGTAATGCATGATGGTGATGGTGGCATAACATAATAAGCATAATTAATGCCACTGAATGGCAATAATTTTAAAAATCCAAGTTATAAACACATTTGTCTCAACAGACTTTCTTTTTTTCTTCTTTCATAACTGAAACAAGATTAGTCAGAATGCACAGAAGGTTGAGGTAGAAATGACATAAGTAATAAAACTGGTAGTAAACTGGTAGTAATTACACATTTAGTTGGGAGCCACCTTCTGTCAGTTGTAATAGCTGAAACAAAAAAAAAGTGATATGGATGAAAACTGTAGAAAATAATGTTAACATTTTTTGGTATCTTCTTTTTTGTAGATTTCTAATATACTCTTAAAGAATTACACTATTACATAAATTGTCTTTCCAATGACTTTGTTTCTTAGTACATTGCACAATGTTTTCTATGAATTGTTCTTAAATAAAGGAACGAATGATTGATTGTCTTTTTTGGCTTTCTCCTAAAGCAAAGCCTAAGGCAAGGAGTTTGGTTCAGGTAGTTTATTTGGGAAGGATTCCAGAAAACAAGAGTGAGGCAGCAGGGAGAATGAAAAAGGGAAAAAAGAAAAATAAAATTAGGTGAATTATCAAACTGGTTAACGCTATGGGCAAAGAGACCCTCTGAGGAACTGTGTCAGAAGCATATCAATATTATCTCTAAGAAGAAAGAATGGTAAGTGCATTTACCCATGACACCCAACTGCTATTAGTTGAGTGTGGCTAGGCTACGAAAATGCAGATACCATTAAATGGGTTAGCTTTTACAATGGGAATTGATTAACTTATAAATTAACAGTTCTGAGGCTGAGAAAAGTGTCCAAATCAAGGTGTCATCATGCCATGCCTTCTTTCCAAAGACAGGCTGCCAGTGATCTTGGTCTCCTCTGTCACATGGCAAGGCACATGGCAAGACACACGAAAGCATCTGCTGGTCTCTCCCTTCTCTTCTGGTTTTTCTTGCTTTCAGCTTCTTGCTACCCTGGTTTTCTCTCTCTTTGTTTGAATTTCATTCCCTTATAAATGACTACAGTAAAAGGATAAGATCTACCAGGAAAGAAGTGGGTTACATCTTAAGATCCTATTCGCCAAAAGATCCTACTTAAAATAGGTTCACACCTGGAATAATGGATTAATTTTAAGAACATACTTTATTGGGGTACATAGAGTTTCAAACCATCATGCTCCACCCTCTGGACCCCCCAAAATCATGTTTTTTTCATATGAAAAATACATTCATCCCATCACAATATCCCAAAATCCTTAAATTATTTCAGTAACAACATTAAGTACAAAGCCTCATCAAAATCAGTTAGAGGTGTGGCCTGTCCTGGTGCACAATCCCCTTCCAGCTATGGACCTGTGAGACTTAGAGATCAAGTTATCTGTTTTCAATACACAATAGAAGGACAATCATAGGGTAAAAATTCCCATTCCCATAGGGAGAAATTTGAAGGAAAACATGGGTCCGAGGTCTCAATCAATTCCAAACTCTTCAGGGCATACTCCATTATATTTCAAGGTCTGAGAGTCATCTATGGAACAATGCCTTGTCCTCAGGGCTTGATGGAGTGGCAGCCCCACCCTTTCCAAGGGCTTGCACAGTGGCCATGCTTTCTCCAAACACTTGGGTGAAAGCTCCAACATCTTCAAGCATTGGGGTGATGGCCAGGCTCTTGGATCCACCCTCCTCAAGCATCTGGGAGGCAGTCAGCCTCTCCATAGTACCCCAGGCATCTGAGAAATCTGGAGTGGTAATACTTTTCTGAGCAATGGGGCAGAAGATCCATCCTTTACAAGCTCTGGACTATACTCACCCTTTCCACATACATGGTTGGGTCCACTGTCTTGGCCTAGGAAGAGGTCTTCAGTCCAGAGCTCAGCTTCCAGGTTTCTTCCTTTGAAGTCCTTTTCCCCTCTATCTCTCCCCTATCTGTTCCTTTTAGTCCAGGATGGCAATGGTTCTATTCATACAGATTTCACTAAGAAACTTGTTGAGTTTGCATGTAGTACACAGGGGTCCAAACCATCAAACAGTAAGACTTTCCACAGACCCTTTCTGGATAGCTGCACTTCCAATGCTGACTTGCTCTGAAATGGCTGACTGGTTCCATGTTTGGTTAAATCCTCACATGAGCACAATTCTTTGGTGACTCATTTTCCAGATGCTCAGAATTTTCCAAACCATATATTTCTGGTTTCTTTGTGTCCAGGAGTTCAGTTCTCAGTTTATCTTTTTCCTCTTACATTTTAATATAAGCTGCAAGGAGAAGCCAGACTGCACTTTCCACATATGGTTTTGAAATCTCAGCTAAATATCCAAGCTCATCACTTTCAAGTTCTTCCTTCCATCCGATATCAGGACTCAATTTTGCCAAATTCTCTGCCACTTTAAAATAAGTGCCACCTTTCTTCCAGTTTTCAATGACACATTCACAATTTCTTTTAAGGCCTCATTGGAAGTACCTTTGCCTTTAGCAGCCATATTTCTATCAAGAGTCTATTCAAAGCAATCTAGACCTTTTCAACCAAGCTTCTAATTTTCTTCCAGAATCTACCCTTTACCTGTTTATAAAGTCATTCCAAGATTATTGGTATTTACATTAGCAGCATCCCACTCTACTGGTACCAATATCTGTTCTAGTCTGCTAGGCTGCCAAAATGCAGATACCATAAAATGGGTTGGCTTTTACAATGGGAATTGATGAACTTACAAGCTAACAGTTCTGAGGCTGAGAAAAATATCCAAATAAAAGCATCGTCATACCATGCTTTCTTTAAAAGACTGACTGCCAGTGATCTTAGATTCCTGTCACATGGCAAAGCACGTGGAGGCATCTGCAGGTCTTTCCCTTCTCTTCTGGATTTCACTGCATCCAGCTTCTTGCTTCCCTGGTTTTCTCTCTCTTTGTCTGAATTTTATTCTCTTATAAAGGACTCCAGTAAGAGAATTAAGATCTACCCTAAATGAGGTAGGTCACATCTTAACTTAAGATCCTATTCATCAAAAGATACTACTTACAATGGGTTCACACCCACAGAAATTGATTAACTTTAAGAACATACTTTTCTCAGGTCCATGCAGCTTCAAACCATCATATTTTGGCCCATTGGGGGCAGTAAGTGATCCAATTTCCAGGCTTTGAGACTTCTTGCTTCCAAGAAAGCACTGAAGCAAAAATAGAGTAGGCTATCAGCCTTTTTGTTTGTTTGTTTGTTTGTTTGTTTGCCAGAGCTTTTATGACAAACACCACAAAATGAGTTGGCTTACACAACAAGAATTTATTGATTCACAGTTTGGTGGCTAGAAGTCCAAAATCAAGATGTCACCAAAGCCAAGCCTTCTTTTGATGTCAGTAGTGTTCTGGTGATGGCAGTTCTCCATCACAAGACAATGTCCTTGGTCTTCTCCTATGGCCTTCTCTGCTTCTCTGACTTTTGGCTTCCCTGTCTTCAGTTTCTCTGACTTCAAATTAAAAGTTCCTACCTACAAATGGGTTCACACCCATTAGAATGCAGAACATGTATTTTGTGAGGTACATGAGTTAATCTCCAACAGATGGGAAGCACTGTGATGACTAGGAACTGTGAACCATAGCAGTTGCTGAAATCAGAGGTGAGCCAAGAGAAAGAGTGGTTCACCTAAACATCTGCTAAAAATGACAACTGAGTCATTGTTTAAAATATCATTATTTGAGGCAAACATTAGTTTAATGCTAATTTTTTAGTCTGAAAATGCTTATGTAATTTTTTAATCTTTATTTTGTACATTTAATAATTGAAAATATAAACAATTAAAAACTAAAAAGAAAACACAGTTGAATAAAAACATAAATTTCTCAACTAAATGTACTGGATACAAATTAATTTTTTTTAATCATACAATATGTTACACAATATATTTGGTTCATAGTAACACAGTCATACAGTATTTGCCCTTTTATGTCTGGCTTGCTTCACTCAACATAATGTCCTCCAGGTTCATCCATGTTGTCATATGCTTTACTACTTCATTTCTTCTTACAGCTGCATGATATTCCATCATGTGAATACACACCACAGTTTGTTTATCCATTCATCGGTTGAGCAACACTTGGGTTGTTTCCAACTTTTGGCAATCTTGAATAATGATGCTATGAACATCAGTGTGCAGATATCTGTTCGTGTTACTGCTCTCAGTTCTTCTGGTTGTATACCCAGTAGTGGTATTGCAGGGTCACGTGGCAAGTCTATATTCAACTTCTTTAGGAACTGCCAAACAGTCTTTCACAGTGGCTTTACCATTCTGCATTCCCACCAACAGTGAATACATGTTCCTATCTCCCCACATCCTCTCCAACTCTTGTAGTTCTCTGTCTTTTTAATAGTGGCCATTCTGATAAATGGGAAATGATTTCTCATTGTAGTATTGATTTGCATTTCCTTAATCATTAGTGATGTTGAGCATCTCTTCATGTGTTTCTGTTTTTTTGCCATTTGTATTTCCTCTTTGGACAAATGTCTATTCAAATCTTTTTCCCATTTTTTAATTGGCTCATTTGTCTTTTTATTGTTGAGTTGTAACATCTTTTTATATATACTGGATATTAAACCCTTATCAGATATGTGATTTCCAAATCTTTTCTCCCATTGAGTTGGTTGCCTTTTCACCCTTTTGACAAAGTCCTGTGACGTGCAAAAGTGTTTAATTTGCACTTTTTTTTGAGGAGGTCCCATTTATCTATTTTTTCTTTTGTTGCATATGCTTTGGGTGTAAAGTCCAAGAAACCACCACCTACTACAAGGTCTTGAAGATGTTTCCCTACATTTTCTTCTAGTAGTTTTAAGGTCCTTGTTTTTATATTTAGGTCTTTGATCCATTTTGAGTTGATTCTTGTATAGGGAGTAAGATAGGGGTCCTCTTTGATTCTTTTGGTTATAGATATCCAGTTGTCCCAGCACCATTTGTTGAAGAAACTGTTTTGTCCCATTAGCATTAACTTGATAGATTTTTCAAAAACCAGTTGACTGTATAGGTGAGAGTTTATTTCTGGATTCTCAGTTCCATTCCACTGATCAACGTGTCTATCTTTATGCCAGTACCATGCTGTTTTGACCACTGTAGCTTTGTAATATGTTTCAAGGTCAGGCAGTGAAATTCCTGCCAAGTCGCTCTTCTTTTTTAGAATGTGTTTGGCTATTCTGGTGCACTTTCCCTTCCAAATGAATTTGGTAATTGCCTTTTCTAATTCTGTAAAGTAAGCTGTTGGAATTTTGATTGGTATTGCATTGAATCCTATAAATCAGTTTGGGTAAGATTGACATCTTCACGATATTTATTCTTCCAATCCATGAAAACAGAATGTCTTCCCATTTGTTTAGGTCCTTTAAAATTTCTTTTAACATTGTTTTGTAGTTTTCTGCATATAGGTCCTGTACTTCTTTATTTAAATTAATCCTAAAAATAAAAATCAAAGGAGAATTTTCATCGTTCTTGGGAAGAAGGTAAACAGTATAGTTACAAAGAATTTTAAATAATTCAGTGGTATATTTGAAAAGAATTAAGAATTAAAATTGAAAAGTGAAAAAAAAATTAATTAATTAATCCTAGGTATTTGAGTCTTTTTGTTGCTATTGAAAATGGCATTTCCCACCTGATTTCCTCCTCAGGTTGTTCAGTACTAGCGTACAAAAACATTACTGATTTTTCCATGTTGTTCTTTTATCCTGCCACTTTGCTGAACTCATTTATTAGCTCAAGTAGCTTTGTTGTGGATACTTCAGGATTTTCTAAGTACAGGATCATGCCATCTGCAAATAGTGAGGGTTTTACTTACTCTTTTTCTATTTGGATGCCTTTAATTTTTTTTTCCTGTCTAATTGCCCTAGCTAGAACTTCTAGTACAATATTGAATAACACTGTTGACAGTGGGCATCCTTGTCTTGTTACCATCTTAGAGGGAAAACTTTCAACCTTTCCCCATTAAATATGATGTTGGCTGTGGGTTTTTCATATATGCCTTTTATCATATTGAGCAATTTTCCTTCTATTCCTATCTTTTGAAGTGTTTTTTATCAAAAAAGGATGCTGGATTTTGTCAAATGTCTTTTCTGCATTGATTGAGATGATTGTGTGTTTTTTTTCCTCCAATTTGTTAAAGTGGTGTGTTACGTTGATTGATTTTCTTATGTTGAACCAGCCTTGCAAACCAGGAATAAATCCCATTTGGTTGTGATATATAAGTCTTTTGATATGCTGTTGGATTCGATTTGCAAGTATTTTGTTGAGAATTTTTGCATTTATGTTCGTTAGAGAGATTGGCCTGTAATTTTCCTTTCTTGTAGTATCTTTATCTTGGCTTGGTACTAGGGGGATGTTGGCTTCATAAAATGTGTTGGGTAATTTTCCCTCCTCTTCAATTTTTGGAAGATTAAACAGGATTGGTGTTAATTCTTTTTGAAATTCTTGGTAGAATTCACCTGTGAAGCCATCTGGTCCTGGACCCTTCTTTGATGGGCGATTTTTGATGATAAATTCAATCTCCTTAAATGTGATTGGTTTTTTAAGTTCTTGCATTTCTTGTAGCATCAGTGTAGGTTGGTTGTGCATTCCTAGGAATTTACCCATTTCATTTAGGTTGTCTAGTTTGTTGACATACAGTTTCTCATAATATCCTTTTATAATTCTTTTTATTTCTGCGGGATCAGTTGTAACTTCCCCCCTTTCATTTCTGTTTGTATTTATTTGCATCTTCTCTCTTTTTTTTCTCTGTTAGTCTAGCTAGGGATTTGTCAATTTTATTGATCTTCTCAAAGAACCAGCTTTTGGTTTTGTTGATTTTCTCTATTGTTTTTCTGTTCTCATTTTCATTTATTTCTGCTCTAATCTTTATTGTTTCTTTCCTTCTGCTTGCTTTGGGATAGGTTTGCTGTTCTTTTTCTAGTTTCTCTAGTTGTTCAGTTAAATCTTTGAGTTTAGCTCTTTCTTCTTTTTTAGTATAGGCATTTAGTGCTACAAAGTTCCCTCTCAAGACTGCCTTTTCTGTATCCCATAAGTTTTGATTAGTTGTGTTCTTGTTTTCATTTTTTCTCAATATATTTACTGATTTCACTTGCAATTTCTTCTTTGACCCACTGATTATTTAAGAGTGCATTGTTTAGCCTCCACACATTCATGAATTTACTTTTTTCCTGTCTATTATTGACTTCCAGTTTCATTCCATTATGATCTGAGAAGGTGCTTTGTATAATTTCAATCTTTTTATGTTTATTGGGAGATGTATTGTGCCCTAACATATGGTCTGTCCTGGAGAAAGATCCATGGGAACTTGAGAAGAATGTATAACCCACTGAGTTTAGATGCAGTGTTCTGTATATGTCTGTTAGGTCTAACTCATTTATCATATTGTTCAAGTTCTCTGTTTCATTTTTGATCTTCTATCTTGTTGTTCTATCTAATGATGTGAGTGCGGTGTTGAAGTCTCCAATGATTATTGTAGAGATGTCTATTTCTCCCTTTAGTTTTCCCAGAGATTGTCTCATGTATTTTGGGGCACCCTGGTTAGGTGCATATATATTTATGACTGTTATATTTTCCTGGTGGATTGTCCATTTTATTAATATATAATGGCTTTCTGTATCTCATAACTTTTTTGCATTTAAAGTCTGTTTTGTCTGATATTAGTATAGCTACCTCTGCTCTTTTCTGGTTACTATTTGCATGGAGTATCTTTTTCCAACCTTTCACTTTCAGCTGGTTTGTATCCCTAGGTCTAAGTTGAGTTTCTTGTAAGCAGCATATGGACGGTTCATGCTTTTTAATCCATTCTGTCAGCCTGTATGTTTTGACTGGGGAGTTTAATCCATTCACATTCAATGATATTACTGTAAATGCACTATTTATTTCCTCCATTTTATTCTTTGGTTTTCATATGTCATATCTTATTTTTGTCTGTCTTTTTAGTCTTTTGATTATCCTTTCTGCTATTCTTTCTTCTATACTCTCGTCCAAGCCTGTCTCTCCTATCTTTTTCTTTCAGATTCTAAGGCTTCCTTTAATATTTCCTGCAAAGGTGGATTCTTTTTTGTAAACTCTCTTAGTTTCTGTTTGTTTGTGGCTATTTTATACTCACTGTCATATTTCAATGACAATTTTGCTGGATAAAGAATTCTCAGCTGGCAGTTTCTCTCTTTAAGTATCCTAATTGTATCATACAACTTTCTTCTCACTGCCATGGTTTCTCCAGAAAAATATGTGCTAAGCCTTACTGGATGTCCTTTGTATGTGATGGTTTGCTTCTCCCTTGCTGCTCTGAAAACTTTATTTTTCTCTTTGACATTTGACATTCTCAGTAACATGTGTCTTGGATTAGGTCTGTTTGAGTTTATTCTGATTGGGGCACGGTGTGCTTCTTGGACATATAAATTCATTTCTTTCATGAGAGTTGGGAAATTTTTAGCTATTATTTCTTCAAATACTCTTTCTGCTCCTTTTCCCTTCTCTTCTCCTTCTGGAATTCCCATTACATGTATGTTGTTGCATTTCATGTTGTCATTCAGCTCTCTGAGCCCCTGCTCAATTTTTTCCATTCTTTTCTCTAATTTTAGCTGTTCTGTCTTCAGTATCACTTATCCTCTCTTCTTTCATTTCAGATCTGCTGCTGTATGCCTCAAATGTGTTTTTGATCTCACCTATTGTGTCTTTCATTCCCATGAGCTCTGCAACTTTTCAAGATTTCAAATTCTTTGTGCTTTTCAATGTCTTCTTGATGTCATTTGTCTCTTTAGCCATATTGTCTTTCAACTCATTAATTTGATTTTGGAAATTTGTGCACATCACTCTGATTAGTTCTCTCAAATTCTGCATCTCTTCTGGGGCTTTGATATATTCCCTTTCTTGGGCCATGTCTTCCATTTTCTTAATATGGCTCATAATTTTTTGCTGATGTCTAAGTATCTGATTAGGATGTAGTTTACTCAGATGCTCAATTTCTTTCTCTTTTGTAGGGATTTAGTGGCAGGAAGTTGTGTGTTACCACTGCTTTTTGATTCTCGGCTTGACCTGGGTTGTTAGGATTGTCCCTTCTGTTTGCTCAAAACTGGGCACTGGACCCAATAATTGGTTGTAGACTTGCTTCCTAGGGCCTTGGGGAGGGAGGCTATAGAGGCAGGAAATATCCTCTACTACTTATTTTTTATTTTCTTGCATGCACTTCCTTCTGCCAGCAGATGGTTCTCTTTGGCAGCTCTCAGTTCAGTGCCTGGTTGGAGTGTATTTGTTGCAACACAGACTGGATCAATGTGATAAAGCTTCCTGTCTGGAGGCTAAGAGTCTTGTAATTAAACTTTCTCTGAGACAGTTCTCCAGCCTTCTCTGGCAGCCTCCTCCCTTTTCCTGGGTTGGAAATATTTCCACTCCCCTCTGAGTCCTCAACAATCAGTCCCTGATTGTTGATTAGGAAGGTTGTATATCTTTAGCCCCTGTCTGGCTCCCAAGGCAAACAATGGCATGGCCCCACCTGGCCTGGAAGGGCTCCTGGGACACAGGAGACCAAATTTGTGAGTGAAAAGCTGAGTCAGGCTTAGGCTGTGTCCCTCTCTCACCCCTTTCCTGGGGTGTCCTCAACAATTAGTCCCAGCTAGAAGAGAGGGAGATTGCAAGGGTCATATTTCTCCAGTCCTTCCTGGGCTCCCAGGGCAAACCACTGCGTGGTCCCACCTCACTTGGAAGGGCTCATGGGACTCAGCAGACCAAATTTGTGGGTCAGAACCTGAGTCAGCCTTAGGCTGTGTCCCTCTTTCTCCCCTTTCCTGTGGTGGTAGATCCCTGGAGCTCCCTTTGTCTGTAGTAGCAGGCCCAGACGCTCGAGAATTCTAAAGTGTCTTTATGTAGGGTGTTGTAGTTTGGCAGTTTGATGTAATTATGAATTCCAAAAATCTATATTAGATTCTGCTTGTAAACTGATCTGTTCATCTGGGCATGATTAAGTTATAATTGTGGCTTTGGTTGGGCCACGTCAGTAGGGCATTGAGTCCCACCCCTTGGTGGGTGGGGAAATCAAATATAAAAGGAAAGGCAAAGGACAGAGGAAGCAGTTTTGATATTGGAGTTTTCATGTTGGAAAGAAGGCCCCAGGAGAAGAGAAGCGAGCTGTTCGCCTGATAGTCTACAGCTGACCTTGTGGCAGAAACAGAGAAGTTGAGCCCAAAGAGAAACAGAACCCCGGGAAGAGAGGAACCCAAGAAGCCTGAACCCTGGCAAAGGTCAGCAACTGTCTTGCTCCAACACGTGGCAATGGACTTTGGTGAGGGAAGAAACTTATGCTTTATGGCCTGGTAACTGTGGACTTCTATCCCCAAATAAATACCCTTTATAAAGACCAACCAATCTCTGGTCCTTTGCATTAGCACCCTTTTGGCTGACTAATACATGGGGAATGGTACTGGCAGCAGCAGCCACAGGTTTCAACTCACAGTTCTGTCATTACAATTTCCCTCCTTTGTCCCTCTTTCCTATGGGTGGTGTCTAGCCTTCGCCTGGTGTCCTAAACCCTAGAAGATCTTTTTTCTAGGCTGTTTCAGCCTGTCCTCCAGCTATTTTTCTGGAGGAGAAGAGAGTCCCATGTCTTTCTAGTCCACCATCTTCCCAGAAATTCTGCTTATGTAATTTTTGATTCAGTCATTTTATTGTTCAAACACTTCAGAGACTATCTGAACTCTTAAATCTTAATTCCTTCTCAATTTGACCCTTGTCTGTATTTCTAGTTTCATCATCTTCCAATTTCCAACATACTTGCATTTATCCCCTACTATATTGAACCATTTTCAGTTTCCCAAGTCAAATATGCTGTTTCCTGTTCTTTTGTGGAGTTGTGATAAGAGAGGACAAGGACCAAATCAGAGAAATTCTTACAAGTCATATTAAAATAATTTATTTTATTATAATAGAAATAGTTTTAAGTTGGAGAGGAAATAAACTGATTTACATTTTGAAGAGATTTTTGTTTGGTTCTTATATAGAAGATGCATTTGGCAGAAGAGAGTGGCAAGAGTAGAGCAAAAAAAGTAGTTAAAAAGTGATTCCAGTAGTTCACATGGAAGATGCTGATAGCAGAGGTTGGTTGTTAACAGCGTAAATGTGGAGAGAAGAATGAATTGGTTATCTCAGTTACAGGTAGTACCAAATTTATTTGCCCACAGATGGGATGTGGGTTGGTAGAAATGAAGAGAAAAAGCAAATAGACTCTAGGTTTTAGCACTGAATGGAATATAGCAATATTTATTTAAGAAGCCTGTGCTGTTTTGAACATATTAAATATAAGATGTATTTTATAAATCCAAGTGGAGATATAAAGTTCTTGAGTGTATGAGTTGGGAGCTGAAATGAGGGATAAGCACTGAAAAGATCAATTTGGGAATTATTAGCATATTGACAGAATTTAATGGAGTCTGATGAAGTCACTAGTTGAAAGAGGGTAGATAGAAAGAAGAGAGGTCTGGAGCCAAGTTCAAGGTTCTCCAGTACTTAGAATTTAGACAGAGGAGGTAAAGCCAGCAAAGGGCAGTTAGTAAAAAGTAGCAGAAAACCAGGAGAGTGTGATGTTATGGAAGCTAAGAGAAGAAAGTCTTTCAAAAAGGAGAGGGCAGACAATTATGTCAAATACTCAAATGCTACTAAGAAATTGAGTACTATGAGGACAAAATAATGGTAACTGGATTTGACAAAATGGTTACTATGGATGAATTAGACAAGATAATTTTTGCTATACTGGATAAAACGAAATTATAAATGAAATGAATTAAGGAGGGATTCTGAGAAGAGATACTCTTCCTCCTTGGCATCTTCGTTGGATAGAACCCTTCCAATCTTTCTTCCCAGTACCTCCTAAACCTGAAGTAACTTGTCTTGGAATAGGTTATTTCTAAACTTATCCATGCTGATGTCCCTACTTTAGGATCCATATCTGGTCCCCGGGAAAAATGCATCCTTATTGAAATTGGCGGTGAAAGTGCAGTTACTTTTCAGACACAATCCTCTACTTTAATGTCATAGGCAACTTCAGCTAGCCTATTTCCCATTAAGTCTGAGTCAATTATAAGTCTATTGCCTCATGCTCCTCCTTGTCTTCTTGTCCAAGTTTGATGCTGGGATAAATAGTATACCTGTCCCCTGCCTATGAAGTGTGTGTGTATGTGTGTGTGATTATATATGTGTATGAGTCTGTGGTAGTAGGATGAAGGCACAGTGGGCAAGGGAAAATGTCACAGCCCTTCACCAATTTTCTTAAACAAAATTCTCTCTCCAATTATTCACTGCACTCTTGGCCTCTCTAAAATATTTCAGAGATGGGAAGTGGGAGGTCAACCAAAAATTACTAAATGAATTATTAGCCACCTTCTTTATAAGTCCTGATTAGGTGGTGAATTAGTTACGGTTCTTTAGGGAAGGGATATCTTGGCATGCTCCACACCACTGGACACCTCTAAATTTTGCCGAAGTGGAAGGTTCCTTATATTTTTGTTGGATTTACCTCCCATCCTCTCTCATGCAAATACCTTACAAATAAGTGTAGAGTAGTTCCTATTTCTTGCTCACTAGGTCCAAACAGCATGATATCAGCAATATAATGGACCAATGTGATGTCTTGTGGGAGGGAGAGACTACCAAGGTCCCTGTGGACAATATTATGACATAAGGCTGGAGAGTTGATATATCCCTGAAATAGGACAGTGAAGGTATATTTTTAGCCTTGCCAGTTGAAAGCAGACTGTTTCTGGTGGTCCTTACTAATGGCAATTGAGAAAAAGCATTTGCCAGATCAATAGCTGCATACCAGGTACCAGGGGATGTGTTGATTTGTTCCAGCAATGATACCACATCTGGTACAGCAGCTGCAATTGGAGTTGCCACCTTGTTAAGTTTATGATAATCACTGTCATCCTCCAAAATCCATCTGTTTTCTGCACATGCCAAATAGGAGAGTTGAATGGGGATGTGGTGGGATTCACCACACCTTGCATGCTTCAAATCCTTGATGGTGGCAATTATCTCTTCAATCCCTCCAAGACTCGGTATTGGTTTTGATTTATTATTTTGTTAGAAGGGGGAAGTTCCATATCTGGAGTATGTGCCTATTCCAGTTAGAAAAAATTGCTGCCCTTTCCATGATGGAAGTGGTCCAATGTACTAACCTGCCACCAGGTAGCAGGCTGGTCACCTCAAAGAATGGTGCCATTTCAGGGGCTGAGTGTGGGTCTCTGCTTTTGGCAGATTTGGCACTCAGCAGTAGTTGTAGCCAAGTCAGCCTTGATGAGGGGAAGTCCATGTTGCTGAGCCCATGTATAACCTCCATCTCTAACTCCATAGCCACTTTGTTCATGAACCCATTGGGGAATGACAAGAGTCGCTAGGGAAAAAAGTTTTAGTGGCTTCCATTTGGCCTTTCCTACTATAAATGCCTGCATTCCACTAGTCAGGGAACCAATGTGGGGGTTCTACCAATTGCTGAGTATGGCTTTTCCAATTTTGCATTCTGAAACTGGGGAAATAGCTACAGAATGGGTCTGGGGACCCACTGGGCCCACTGTGAAACTGACCTGGGTTAAAATTCTATTGATCATTTGACCTCCATAAGCCCCTACTCTGACTGGTGGACCACAGTGATGTTTTAGGTCTCCTGGAATTCATGTTATTTCTGAGCTTGTGTCTAATAATCCCTGAAATACTTGATCATGTCTTTTTTTCCTCAGTGCACAGTTACCTTGGCAAAAGGCCATAGGTCTCTTTGGGGATAGCTGGGAGGATGATTAACAGTATAAATTTTTGGCAGTGTAATAGGATCCTTTCCCAAGGGACCCAGACTTCCCTTCATTCAAAGTGCTCTGGGTCTGTAAACTGTTCCAAGTCTGGGAATTGATTAAGGGGTTGTAACTCTCTGTATCTGTAATTAAAGTTAGGGTTTTGTTCACTTGGCCTAGAACTCATCTGCTTATACAAATCAAGTAAGAATTTAGTAGACTGCCCATCTATTTTACTTCTAGGAACCCCATGATTTATTAGCCAATGCCATAAGTCTATGCAACTTGGACTCTTTAGATTGCTGCTTTGAGTCTGCCTTTCATTATGGTCACCACACTCACTTTGTCTTTGGAGATTAAGTGCAGCTACTTGGCTTCTGCCAGCCCAGGACCCAATCATCCCCATAGTGTTTAAGGATCCTAGTTCTGTGACATTGGTTCCCACAGTAATATCTGACATACAGAGAAGAGTAACCACATTTTCAGGGAAAATGGAGTTAGTCTCACAAATTTATTCCTCAGGTCTTGTAAAAGCTGTGTCTTCTGGACATTCCTGGTGTTGGAGAAAAGTGGTTCTCACTGGGACGCAGAGACTGATAATTGCAGGCAGGAAGTTTATTGAGAAGCTCTCCCAATAGAGGGAGTCTGAAGAATAGACTTCAGCCCACCCCTGAAAGGTAGTGGATATGACTTTATACAGTACATCAATAGGCAGGGAAACCAAGTACAGCCTGGGGCCAAATGGCTACAGGGTAGTGGGCTAGGAGATAGGGTATTCTTGGAATGTGAGAGGAGTTGGTGGTGCCTGGGCCTGAAAGGGGTGAAGACCCTTATCTGCTCCACTGCTATATGGCTCCTTTGTTCATTCTTGGGAGGGGATGAGCTGCCTCAAGCACGTAAGCTATGGCTTGCTCAGTTGGTCACTTAGGTTATGGCTGGAGACTGCCTTTCTACAGTTTATGTCATGGGGGAATTGAGTCATGGTCTTACGACATGTTAATAATTGCAAACCTTGTAAGGGGGAACCTCTAACACCTGGGATGGGTGGGCAGATCTTGGATAGTAAATCCATTCCAGCATTCTAATCGCTCTAAGCCTTTGGATCTCCTCAGCTAAAGTATACCAGGGTAAATTAGGTATATTGACCTCAGGCATCTTTTTGTCCATGTTTCAGCCAGCCACCCTTTCTAACCTCTTGTGATATAACATTGAATCCAGAATCTCTGCTTAGTGGACCATATCAATAAATTCAGCCTGATCCAACTTTGCATTCCTTCCACCATTATCCCATACCCTTAATATCCATTCCTATACATATCTTCCTGATTTCTGTCTATATAAATTGGAAAATTCATGCAGTTCTTTTGAAGTATAGCATAATTCCTCATGGGTCACACTTTGTACTTCTCCTTTAGAGGCCTGTTGTGACTTTAGTCTAGATATAGGTCTGGAAGAGAAGAGGGGTAGTGGGGGTGGGTAAAGAGAAGCATTAAAAATGTCTTGTAAGCCAATTACCTCAGGGCATTCCCTTGCAGTTTCATCTGGTGAGGCAGAATTAATCTCTTCAGATGTGGATTGGATGGCAGACTTCTCAGGGAAGGGTGAAAGTTGGGTGATTGTTTCCTCAGGGCAGGGAGAAGATAGAGACTCCTTGGGGCAGCCTGGGGGTTTGGTGATACAGGTTTGACATTGGGTGATTTTCTCCTCAGGGTAGGGAGGAGGTTGGGATTCCTTGGGGCAGGCTGGATGTTGGGTGGTACAAGCTTGACTTTCGGTGGTCTTCTCATCGGGGTAGGAAGGAGCACAGGTATCTCTTGCTTCAGAGCAGACCATTACATTTGCTATTCCCTGGCAAAGTCTCTGGAGAATTTAAGGTTTCAATGTCACCACTGCCATCATCATCAACCCATATGTCTCCATCCCAATATACAGAATTCCACTCCTTTCCAACCAATGCCCTCACTTTAACAGCAGACACTCTACAAGGTTGAGATTTTAGTTTCCATTATAACACTGCTACTCACACAATGAGACTCTGAATCTGGGTTTCAGAGATCTCAAGTTTGTGGCTGCACAAAACAAGATTTTCTTTCAAAGCACACATAGAAACTTTCACATGATTCATGCAGCACTTAAGTTGCAAATTTGAAGTTGTCAGCTCATCCCTTCCTTTTGTAACTGTATCCAATGTATTTAGGAACAGCCAGCCAACATCACTGTACTTTTTAACTCCACAAAACTCTGCTAAGGTGTGAAAAACACTCTCACTCAGATCTTTGCCTCTTATAAGCATGGAAGTAGTCACATCCAGTGGTGATATTTTGCATATCTCTATTGCCAGCTCACACCATGGACTGTGGCCTCTTGTTATTGGAAACAGAATCATTAATGCTCTTGAATCTATTCATAGGGACAATTTCAAAAATCCCAGAACCAATTCAGAAATCCTGTTTTCAAGATTCTCTTTCTCAAGAACCACTCCAGTACCAAACTGTATTAGTCAGGGTTCTCTAGGGAAACAGAACCAACAGGATATATCTGTAAATATTGTCAGATTTTATAAAATTGTCTCATGTGACTGTGGGATGCAGAAGTCCAAATTCCATAGGGCAGGCTGCAATCCAGGGACTCTGATGAAGGTCTTCATTGAGTTCCCCAGGAGACACTGGCTATCTGAAATAGAGATGAGAATTCTCCCTCTGAATGCTGAAATCATTTCTCCTTTTAAGGCCTTCAACTAACTGAATGATACACCATTCATTGCTGATAGCAATTTCCTCAGTTGATTGTAGATGTAACCAGTAATCTATGCAATCAACCCACTGATGATTAAAATCCATGAAATGTCCTGTATTACAATTAGCCCAGTGCTTGCTTGACCAGGAAACCGGGCACCATTACCTTGCTGAGTTGGTACATTAACCTAACCATCACAGGTGGTATATCACTGATAGTTCATTCAGGAAGGGAAAACCATAATGGGATATGGGATTTATTTTAGAAATTAAACTTCACATCAGAGGTTGACAAACTTTTTCTATAAAAAGCCAAATATAAATATTTTTGGTTTTGCTGGCTATAATGTCTCTATCACAAATACACAACTCTGCTGTATGGCACAAAGCAGCCACAGAGGTCATATAAACAGATGGGTATACCTGTGTTCAAGTACAACTTTATTTGCAGAAAGAGGTGGCAGGGCCTTAGGAGTTTGCTTATCCCTGCTATATGCAGTTGTGGACAGAAATGGGGAATTAAACTCCCAGAAGAGAATGTTGAAGAATCATAAAAAAGTCACTAAGCAGTCATCTGGAAGCACTGGTACAGAAGACAACTTGGAGTTTGCAGAGACAATTTCAGTTTTCTTACAGGAACATATGCTTTGGGTTGAAGAGGGGCTACAGGAAGATGTTGTCTCCACATGGCTACTACCTTTCTTGGTCTAAATCTGGGTAATGGTCCTCAGGGCCTGCAGCTGGGGAGAAGAGCTTGATGTGGAGCAGAAGAAAGTGAAGAAAAGCTGGAACCTCTGAAGCACTTCTATCTTTTTTTATCACTGCCTCTCAACCCTCAGTCCTTCTGAGTGTAATGGCTACTACCTCCCTTTAACCTCCCTAATTCCATCAATTTCCTTTCATCCAACTCTAATCTAAGGGTATAAGGGGAAGGAGATTCCAGGAAATATAGTTCTCAATTTAATAAAGTTGACAGCAGAACAAATTAGTGTGTTATATCTTTGGACATCAGATGAAATTGAGGCAGAGAGATTTCCATTTTAGCCTAATTTAACTGTGGGAAAAATAAAATTTCCCTGGACTTTTTAGTGTTCTTGTGAAAAACCCCAAGTCCATGAGACATGGAAATATATGCAATAGAAAATAGAGAATGTTTGTTTATACTTCCTGTATTAGTCAGCCAAAGGGGTGCTAATACGAAATACCAAAAATGGGTTGGTCTTTTTAAAGGGTATTTATTTGGGGTAGAAGTTCACAGATACCAGGCCATAAAGCGTTAAGTTTCTTCTCTCACCAAAGTCCATTGCCACGTGTTGGAGCAAGACAGATGCCGACGTTTGCCAGGGTTCAGGCTTCTTGGGTTCCTCTCTTCCCAGGGCTGTGTTTCTCTCCGGGCT